>PISX010025529.1:0-26014 GCA_004024625.1 Mellivora capensis | reverse complement strand
AGTGCAATTTCTGGGTGTTAGGGTAGCTCTATTTTTCATTTCTTGAGGAAACTCCATGCTGTCTTCCAGAGTGGCTGCCTCAGTGTGCATTCCCACCAACAGTTTAAGAGGGTTCCCCTTTCTCTGCATCTTCACCAACGTCTGTTGTTTCCTGACTTGTTAATTTTAACCATTCTGACTGGTGTGAGGTGGTATCCCATTCTGGTGTTGATTTATATTTCCCTGATGCCAAAAGATGTTGAGCTTTGTTTTTTTTTCACGTTGTCTGTTGGCCCTTTGCTTGTCTTCTTTGAGAAATGTCTGTGCATGTCTTCTGCTCATTTCTTGACTGGATTCTTTGTTTTTTGGGTGTTGAGTTTGATAAATTCCTTATAGATTTTGGGTACTAGACCTCTATCTGATAAGACATTTGCATATATCTTCTCCCATTCTGTTGGTTGTCTTTTGTTTTATCGATTCTTTCCCTTGCTGTGCAAAAGATTTTTATCTTGATAAAATCCCCATAGTTCATTTTTACCTTTGTTTCCCTTGCCTTTAGAGCCATGTATATCAAGAAATTTTTGCAGCTGAAGCCACAGAGGTTGCTGCTTGTGTTCTTTGAGATTGATGGATTACTGACACACATAGGCCCTTCATCCAGTTTGAATTTATTTTGTGTAGGAAAGCGGTCCAGTTTCAGTCTTCTGAATATCAATGTCCAATTTTCACAACATCATTTGTTGAAGAGACTGTCTATTTCCATTGGATATTCTTTCCTGCTATGTCAAAGATTAGTGGACCATAGAGTTGAGGGTCCATTTCTGGGTTCTCTATTCTATTCCATTGGTTCTATGTGTCTGTTTTTTGTGTCAGTATTATATGGTCTTCATGATTATATCTTTGTAATAGAGCATGAAGTCCAGAAATGTGAGGCCTCCACCTTCAGTTTTCCCTTCCAACATTCCTTTGGCTATTCAAGGTCTTTTCTGGTTCCATACAAATTTTAGGATTGTTGGTTCCAGCTCTATGAATAAAATTGATGGTATTTTGATAGGGATTGCGTTAAATGGGTAGAGTGGTCTAGGAAGCATAGACATTTTACCAGCATTGGTTCTTCCAATCCATGAGCATGGAATGTTTTTCCACTTCTTTGTGTCTTCCTCAATTTCTTTCAGAGTGTTCTATAGTTTTCAGAGTACAGACCCTTTCCCCTTTTGGTTAGATTTATTCCTGGGTATCTTATGGTTTTGGGTGCACTTGTAAATGGGATTGACTCCTTAATTTCTTTTTCTTCTCTCTTATTGTTTGAGTATAGAACTCTAACTGATTTCTGTGCATTATATCCTGCCACTTTGCTGAATTTCTCTATAAGTTCTAACACTCTTGTGGTGAAGTCCTTGGGGTTTCCCACATAAAGTATCATGTCATCCAGAAAGATGATTTCCTTGATGAGTTCTTCTTTGCCAATTTGAATGCATTTTATTTCTTTTTATTGTCTGATTGCTGAGGCTAGGACTTCCAGTACTATGTTGAGCAACAGTGGCGAGAGTGGACATCCCCATATTTGCCTTTCCTAAGGGGAAAAGCTCTCAGTTTTTCCCCATTGAAAATGATAATCTCTGTGGATTTTTTGTATATGGCTTTTATGATATTCAAGTATGTTCTCTCTATCCCTATGGTAAGGAGGGTTTTAATCAAGAAAGAATGCTGCACTTTGTTAAATACTTTTTCTGCCTTTTTTCCAGATGTTGAGCCACACTTGTTTCCCCAGGAATAAATCCTCTTTGGTTGTGGTGAATAATTCTTTTAAGGTCCTGTTGGATCCTATTCGCTAGTATCGTGGTGAGAATTTTGGCAACCATGTTCATCAGGGTTATTGGTGTACAATTGCCTTTTTGGTGGGGTCTTGTCTGGTTTGGGGATCAGGGTAATGCTGGCCTCATAGGAAGAATTAGAAAGTTTTCCTTCCATTTCTATTTTTTGAAACATTTTCAGAATAATGGATATTAATTCTTCTTTAAACGTTTGGTAGAATTCTCTTGGGAAGCCATCTGTCCCTGGACTCTTGTTTGTTGGGAGAATTTTGATTACTGCTTCAATTTCCTTGCTGGTTATGGGTCTGTTCAGATTTTCTATATGTTCCTCTTTCTGTTTTGGTAGTTTATATGTTTTTAGGAATGCATCTGTTTCTTCTAGATTGCATAGTTTGTTGGCATATAGTTGCTCATAGTAGGTTCTTATAATTGTCTGTATTTCCTTGGTTTTGGTTGTGATCTCTCCTCTTTTATTCATGTTTTTATTAATTTGGGTCACTTTTCCTCTTTTTGATAAGTTGGATAGGGGCTTATTGATCTTACTAGTTCTCTTAAAATAATGGCTCCTAGTTTCATTGATCTGCTCTACTGTTCTTTTGTTTCTACGTCTATTTCCTGGTTGAACCATTCATTCTTTAGTAGGATGCTCTTTAACCACCATGTATTTATGTTCCTTCCAAATTTCCTCTTGTGATTGAAGTCAAGTTTTAAAGCACAGTGGTCTGAAAATATGCGGAGAATAATCTCGGTCTTTTGGTACCTGTTGAGACCTGATTTGTGACCCAGGATGTGACCTATTCTGGAGAAAACTCCATGTGTACTTGAGAAGAATATGTATTCTGTTCTTTTAGGATAGAGTGCTCTGAATATATCTGAGAAGTTCATCTGGTCCAGTGTGCCATTCAAAGCACTTGTTTCCTTGTTGATCTTCTGCTTAGATGATCTTTCCATTGCTGTGAGTTGGGTGTTAAAGTATCCTACTATTATTGTGTTCTTATCAATGTGTTTCTTTAATTCTGTTATCAATTGGTTCATCTATTTGGCTACTCTCATGTTAGGGGCATAAATATTTACAGTTGCTAGATCTTCTTGTTGGATAAACTCTTTAATACTTTATAGTGTCCTTCATCTCTTATTAAACTCTTTGGTTTAAAATCTAATTTGTCTTCTTTAAGGATTGCTACCCTAGCATGATAAATAGTTCTCCAGCCCCTCAAATTCAATATGGAGGTGTCTTTAGGTCTAAAATTGAGTCTCTGGTAAACAACATATGGATGGGTCTTGCCTGTTTATCCAATCTGCTACCTTGTGTCTTTTGACTGGAGCATTTAGTCCATTTAATGGAGCAACTGTTAAATGATATGAACTATTAAATAATATGAATTTTGTGCCACTGTATTACCTGTAACGTTACTGTTTCTGTATATGGTCTCTTTTCATTTCTAGTCTCTGTTCCTTTTGGGCTCTCTCTTTGCTTAAAGTATTTCCTTTAGTATTTTTTGCAGGGCTGGTTTAGTGATCACATTCTTTGAATTTCTGTTTGTCCTAACAGCTCTTTTCCTCTCCTTCTGCCTTGAATGACAGACTTGCTGGATAAAGTATTCTTGGCTGCATATTTTTCTCATTTAGCACCCTGAATTTATCATACCAGTACTTTGCCACAGATCTCTGTAGACAGGTCTAATGCCAGCCTTATGTTTCTACCCTTGTAGGTTATAGACTTCTTGTCCTGTGCTGCTTTCAGGATTTTCTGTTTCTCTCCGTGATTTGTAAGTTTCAGTATATGTCAGGTTGTTGACCTGTTTTTATTGATCTTGAGGGGTCTTCTCTGTGTCTCCTAGATTTTGATGTCTGTTTCCTTCCCCAGATTAGGAAAGTTCTCCAGTATAATTTGCTGCAATATACCTTATGCCCCCCTCTTTCCTCTTCTTCTGGATCCCAATTATTCTGATATTGTTTTGCTTTATGATATCATTTATCTCTCAATTCTCCCCTCATGATCCTCATGAGAGTTGTTAATCTCTCATTTTCTCAGCTTCTTTATTCTCCAACATTTGGACTCTATGTCACTAATTTTCTCTTCTGCCTCATCCATCCTAGCAGTTAGAGCCTCCATTTTTTATTGGATCTCATTAATAACCTTTTTTTTTATTTTGACCTGATTATAGTTCCCTCATTTCTCCAAAAATATCTTCTGTTTCTCTCAACCTCAGCTAGTATCTTTAAAATTGTTATTTTGAATTTTAGTTCTGACATCTTGCTAATATCCATATTGCTTAAGTCCCTGGCAGTCAGTACTGCCCCTGGTTCTTTTTTTGAGGGGTGTGTTCTTCCATCTTGTCATTTTGTCCAGAGAATAGATAAGTGAGAGAACAAAATACAGAAATAACAACAACCCCAGAAAAATTTACACTAAACAGATCAGAAGTGATCAGAAACAAACAAAAAGAGAGAGAATATAATATAAACAGGTGGCTAGAACAGAGCAATACACTAGATCCTGGATGTATTTTGATATCTTTCTTAGAAGAAAGCAAATCCCAAATTTGTAAACACACACACACACACACACACACACAGAAAGGAAGAGAAAAATGAAGAAAATAAATATAAATGTAAAAATGAAAATTAGAAAGACTTTAAAAATGTTGAAAAAAATAAGAAATTAGTTGCAAAGGGAAAAAAAATTATTGAAAGACTAAAGAATCATGAGGAAAAACCATGAACTCTATATAGTATTTTCTCCCAGTCATAGAGTTTCAGTGTTCTGTGTAATGGGTAAACCCGCTATTAGCTAGAAGTTTCTGCTGGTCTTCTGGGGGGGAAGGCTATTGTGCTGATTCCCAAGTGTCCTTGCCACCAGTGGACTGCACAGCGGTCTGTGCACAGACCACTGCACAGTGGACTGTCCCCTTGGCAGGGGACCAGGCTCAGTTTAAGTAGCTCTGGATATCTGGAGCAGGTGGGGGGAATGAAAATGGTGACATCCCAATCTCTAGCTTGGGAGCTTAAAGTTCTTACCTTCAACTCTGCAGTGAGCCCTCACAGAAAAACAGTCAATCACTCTTGTCTCCTTAGTTTCTGTTCACACACTGTGTTCACCCAGCCTGTGACCAAACATCTTTATTTCTAACACATGACCCTGTTTTGAGTCTCCCAACTTTGGAGACTCCTGTGGCATGCAACTGTGCTGTTCTCTGAGGGGAGAGAGGGAGATCTGGGCCATGGTTCTTCTGCTTGCTGGATTCCACTTGGAGAGTGGTCCCCTGACCATGCTGTGATGAGTGGTTTATGGCAACACAGAGCTGCAAGCCCATTCCTGGTCTTGCTGATTGTGTCTGCTTCCCCTCTCTGATGCCTGGGAACTCTGCCACACTCATGCACAGTTTTTTTCTGTGACTCCAGGGATCCTGAGACCACACTGCCCCCTTAGGATTCCACCCCTCTTTGCCACCTGAGTGCCTTTCAAACAGGAAGACGACCCCCCACAGACACAAGAGCAGACTTCTAAAAGTTCCAATTTGGAGCTCCTTTGGTAGCCAGCTGACAGAGGTGCCCACTACCCACAGTTGGTCTGCACATATATTGTTTCAGATTCACGTCTCCACACCTCCTACCTTGCAAAAAGTGGTTGCTTTTCTATTTGCAACAATTCTTTTCTTAGCTCCCCATTTGGGTTCACTGGTGTTCAGAATTACGTGATAGTTATCTAGCTGAATTCCAGGGACCATATGAAACTAGGGTACCCTACTCCTCCACCATCTTCCTACTCTAGCCCTTGTTTCATTTTCTGTCTGAAAATAAACTTACATATAGTTAACTATGTTTTCCTTTCTTTTTCTCTTTTTTTAATTCCATATTGTTGCATTAACAATATGTGCTTTCATTTCAAATTAGAAGCCCTATTATTCTAGAAGACCTAAACATATTTTTCCCTTAGCAGCTTCTCTGTAAATTGGTCATGAGGTTTTCTTATTTAACTTATAGGCTAATCCTTCCACCCAATCCAGGAAGATCCGCTACTTACGTGAGTCTCTGAGGAAAGCTGAAATTTGGTGAATTCAAACATTTTGGGATTTTGAATTTCCTCATCCATACCTACTTAATTTTAAATTTCTCAGAGAAGATGGGCTTCATGGCAAGCCCACCAAATCTTTACGTAAGGTAAGATTATTATGTTAAAAGATTTTTGTATTCCTTATGATATGACTCCTGATTTTCCTTTAAAGATTACCGCCTTAGTAACAGAGACATGATACTGAACATCTTTGGTTGGTCACTCTATTTCCATTTTTCCATGTCAGAAGGGCTCTGAAGATACAAAAAAAGGTGATTTTGGCATTCCCTTGAGAAATTAAACTGAAAAGGTGCATGATTGAAATACATCTCAAAATATTGTTTCTTTAGTATGGATAATGGATCAAAGTGACAGGAAAGTAGAGCCAAAAATCACTAAGGAAACTGCTGTAATCTTCCTAAACCAGCTGATGGAGTTATAACACAGCCAATTATCATAATGGTAGAGAGATAAGCATGTTTTCCTCAGACACTTTGGGGTAAATTCCACATTATTGATGAGTGAAAGGAAATAAGAGTGGAGGGAAAGTAAAGAAATAAGGAAGTCTCCTGGATTTCCATTTTGAATGTTTATTTGATAGTGATGGTTTCTAATGATAAAGGAAACACATAGAGTTAGAATTTGTTTAAAATTAATACAATGAGCTCTATCTGTTGAATATTTACTTACAGAAATAATCGCACTTAGTAGAATTTTCAAGTAGAATTTTCTAGAAGTCATTGGATAATATAGGCCTCAAGCTTAGCAAACAGAAAAGGAAATATTGAGGGTCATCGGCATGAGTTGAGTTCATGAAAATGAGAAAAAATATCCAAATTTTGACTGATTTTTTATCAACCTGAAAACAGGTTCCTTTTGAAATGAAAAAGAAAATTATATTATATCACATTCCTAAATCTTCCAAGGAAAATATGTAGAGTGCCAGGGATGTTGGAAGGAAATGATATTGAGAAACAAAAGAACCATTCAACTATCAATGGAGAGTAAGGAGGAAAATCTTTGTTTACTTGTACTGTGAGAATATTAACCAAATCTTTTTAAGTTGTTTGCAGAATAAATGATTCTTTTTGATTCTTGATTTCTATTTCTTTTTTTTTAAAGATTTTATTTATTTATTTGACAGACAGAGATCACAAGTAGGCACAGAAGCAGGCAGAGAGAGAGAGAGGAGGAAGCAGGCTCCCTGCTGAGCAGATAGCCCGATGTGGACCCTGGGATCATGACCTGAGCCGAAGGCAGAGGCTTAACCCACTGAGCCACCCAGGTGCCCCTTGATTTCTATTTCTAGTAAAATATATGTCGCTTATATGTGGAGCATAACAAATAACATGGAGGACATGGGGAGATGGAGAGGAGAAGGGAATTGAGGGAAATTGGAGGGGGAGATGAACCACGAGAGACTATGGACGCTGAAAAACAACCTGAAGGGTTTTGAAGGGGCGGGAGGTGGGAGGTTAGGGGAGCCAGGAGGTGGGTATTAGGAGGGCACCTATTGCATGGGGCACTGGGTGTAGTGCATAAACAATGAATTCTGTTACACTGAAAAGAAATTAAATAAAACAAATAAAAAATAAATAAAGTTCACTATTTCATTTGAATTTCATTGCTAAATTCTACTGCTTTCCAAAATAAATTTTATGTAGAATGAAAAAAAAGTATGTTGATGAAATTTCACTTCAGGATTATGAATGCCCTTTTTCTTGCCAATCAAGCTACAGCTGCAAGCCAAGATCTATTAAGACTTAATATAATCAAAAAATTTCTAACTAGAGATATCAAAAGAGAGGTGACAATTTCTCTGGCTCTCTAGATAAGCTCCCATTCTAAATAATTTGTCATCGACTTTCCACTTTTACACACACACACACACACACAGGCACATAATTTCACAAAATCATCTCAGAAAAATGAGGAAGAGTGAAGAGGGGGTAAATTATTCCCTTAAAAGTTCAGTTTACCTCTTGATAAGATGTTTGTGCAGCATGAATAGCAGTCATACTTATGGTGGTTTTGTGAGATTAGCACTGGATACAGAGATTGAAAAGCAATGAGGAGACAAAAACATTAATTCAAAGGGATACACACACGTCTATATTTATAGCAACATTAATTACAATAACCAAGATATAGAAGCAGTGCAAGTGTCCTCTGATGGGTGAATGGATAAAGATGTGGTACATACATACAATGGAATATTATTCAGCCATAAAAAGAATAAAATCTTAACTCTGTTACGCTGAAAAGAAATTTAAAAAATGAAAAAAAAAAAGAATAAAATCTTGCCATTTGCAATGACATGGGTGGTGCTAGGGAGTACAATTCTAAGTCCAATAAGAGAAAGACAAAGAACATATGATTTCACTCATATGTGAAATTTAAGAAACAAAACAAATGAATAAAGGGAAAAAAAGAGGGAGCAAGACACACCAAGAAACAGACTTTTAATTATAGCAAGTGATGGTGACCAGAGGAGAGGTGGGTTGGGGGATGAGTTAAATAGGTGGTGGGGATTGAAGAATGCACTTGTCATGTTGAGCACTGGGTGATGTGTGGAATTGTTGAATTGTTATATTGTATACCTGAAACTAATATATCATTATATGCTAATTACCAAGAATTCAAAATAAAAACAAGGGGTGCCTGGGTGGCTCACTGGGTTAGGCCTCTGCCTTCAGCTCAGGTCGTGATCTCAGGGTCCTGGGATCGAGCCCTGCACTGGGCTCCCTGCTCGGCGGAGAGCCTGCTTCCCCCTCTCTCTCTGTCTGCCTCTCTGCCTACTTGTGACCTCTCTCTCTCTGTCAAATGAATAAATTTAAAAAAATAAAATAAAAACAAGAAAAAAGCAATGAGTTGTCCTCTGACCAAGAACTCAATGAATTTAGTACACATATAAATATATATGTATATATTTATGTATATAAACACATATACACATGATATATATATAAAACTTCCTTCAAACTTCATATATTTGGGGACATGAATCAATATAAATAGTAAGACAATAATTTCTGAGATGTCTGAAATACTCCACTAATATTAACAAAGCTAAAAGTGCAAGTTTACTCTCAAATTTGACGTCATCTCTTCTCTGATCACTTAATAGCCTTTAATCGGGGAACATGGTGATTTCAGAGATGCCACAAAAGTTTTCACTGAGAGTACATGACACATGTCTAGAGGATATTATTCTTATACAATATGATGTGACTGGCCCCACCCCAGAGTTTGTAGTGGCCAACTTGTGTAACTACACATGGCAGGGGTTTACTTTACAGAGACAATATCAGTTCTGTACTGAGTCTCAAATTAAGGATCTGTAACTCATGTCCATTGAATTGGGAGCTTTTATACATCAGGAAGAGAGACAACCACTGTCCCCTAAAAGTAGTTTATAATTACTGAGGCAGTTTAAATATGTTATCTCCTTTTATGACATGTTACTACATATCATAATTCTAATAAATATTTTCCTAGCCCTATCAATAAAGGATGACTTAAGCATGAGAAAGTTACCAGGGAAACCATATTTTTTAAAAGAGCAGGTAACACAGTAATAATTTATTAGATATAAACAGTTATGATAATAATTTCAGAAACCCAATTCAGACCCATTTCAAGGATTTCTTTTGAGGTATATTTTCACAAGTTTGCAAATCACTCAGTTTTTAATAAAATTAAATCTGGTAAGTAACAGTGTCCATCAATCATGAAAAGTGCTATATTCTTATGACCTAATCCTTTTGTATAACGGCTTGGTTCCATGGCTATTCAGTAATCGATGATTAGGAACTTAAGCCATAAGTTTTAGATATGTACATGCTTCTTCCTAAAGAGCCTGGATGGCAAAAAGGGAGAAAGAGAGAGACTGGTTGGCTCTAGGTGTCAGGTAAAAACAATCTAACCACATCTCTGCCAATTTTCTTGAATTTTGATTTTACAAGTGCAAGTGAACTTTATTTTATTCCCTATGATGCTACATCTTTGTAATACAAAGAATTTTTTCTCTGCAGGAAATAGAAGAATTTGTGCAGAACTCAAATGACAATCATATTCTGGTGTTTTCCTCTGGGAATAGTGATTCAAAATCTCACAAAAGAAAAGCCCAACCTCATTGCCTCAACCTATGCCCAGATTCCACAGAAGATAAGTATAACCTTTGATTCTGCTGGACAGCTATTTACCAATTGGAAAGAGAGTGTGGCTAATGGTGCCTTTCCATTTAAAAGTTAAATCTCCTTTTACAGGTAACATAAAAGCAGAAGTATTAGTAAAAATTTGTAAAACATTACAATAACATGGGTAGGCATACTTGAGCCCTGCCTACTGAGCCTTGCCATTAATATGGAAACATATCATTTGGAATCATTTGTCTTTACTAAAATAGAGATGAAAACATTAAGCACACTGCTCATGTTTTAGTATTTGAAATCTTAAGGCCTGGGGTGACTTCTCCCCAAATAGACCTGAAGTACATTCACTTCAAGGACAAGGAAAAGGTAGAAGTGGCATAACATAGAGAGAGCTAAGTCATGCTCAAAAACATCTTCCACATCTTTGGTTGTATTAGGATTTGATCCACTGCAGTTGAGCATAAAAGCAGAAGCCTACATTCATAGGGTCTTTCTAATTAATTAGCATTTTCTAGAATTAAATGGTAATTGAAATGCTAATTGTAAACAAGATCATTTGTTGAACAATGGAATATCAGCAAATCCACTATGTCATTCTTACCTAAAATTAAAAGAAAAAAAAAAAAGAAAAAAGATGTCAAAGGAAGTAGGAAGAAAAGGAGTGGGGAAAGATAACCAATCTGACATATGGTAGCTACACTTATGGTGAGCATAGCATAAGGTATAAATTTGTCGAATCACAATGTTATACAGCTATAATTAGTGTAACACTGTGTGTCAACTATACTTTGATTAATAAGTGATAACAGACCAAATATATATTTAATAGATGACTGATGCAAGCACTTTTTAAAAAGTGGTTGTAAACAGTCCCATTCTGTCTTTTAGTGTTTACATCTATATACTCTTCTCTCAATTGTCACCTAAAGCAGGGTGGGTGCATAACCTGCAAAAACTCTACAATCTTAAAATGTCATTATCCTGTGAATTGTGAAATATATGCAGTGCCTTCAACAGATTTTATGGAGATACAAAGAAAAGAAACTGGCCACATTAGGAACAAATACTCAGCTCCATGATTGGATACCCTAGAATAATCTTGGTAAGATTATGGGGAATTAAAGCTGTAGAGTTGAAGGGTGAATAAGATGAATAATTGTTTAATAAATTCAACTAATATTTAACAATTGTTAAGTGTTTCCCATTTTACCTCAGTTTTGAATGATACAATTAAAGATGTGGTCATTAGTTATTATAGATTCATACTTGCTATAATTAAAAAAAAATTCAGGCCACAGAAGGAATTAAGGCTTCCTTTTCCTGGGATACAGTTTTCTGTAGTAGTGATGTGCCTAGCTTTTGTAGACAATACTGTCCCTTTCAGTGACTTATCCTATAGGTTTTTCCCTTCTGTCTCTAAAATCCTGTTATCCTATTATAATGAAATCTTCACCCACTGCTAACTCTAACCCCAAACTAGGTCATCCCCAAACCAAAACGTTTCTCATTCATGGTGGAATAAATGGGATCTATAAATCTGTTTATCATGGGGTCTCTTTGTGGGGGTTCCCATGTTTCCCTATCAGCATAATAACATCCTCCATATGAAGATCAAAGAAGCCGCTATGGAGGGGAACATCAGTACAATGACAAGTGCAGAGCTTCTCAGTGCTTTGAGAACAGTCATTAATGATCCTTCATAAGTACTAGTTTTTCTAGGGGATTATCATTGGTTGTGTTGTGCGCCATATGAGAAAATATTAGCAGTCATGCTTAAGATCTTTCAGTGGATCTTTTCCCACAATCTTGGGTCATCACTAACTTGATCTTGGAAATATCCTGGAAGTGATATTTCATATAGTACCAAACTTCCTTCTTGGGAAAAAAAATAGGCTTAAATTATTAACAAGTATATTCTGATTTTTTTTCTGTGTCTGCATTTAACCATATTCTGTTAATAATACATTTCTTTTTCAATTTCCCAACTATACTTGTTAAAATCGTATGCAAAGACCAGAGTTCATATAACAAGACTATCGATGGACCTAAGATTGTTTAATTTTTAGAATGCGTATCCAAGACTAACTTTAACAAAATTTTATTAATTTCTTTCTTTGTATTTGCCTTCCAGTTACAAATAGAATGCCCAAAGTTTATCCAGGATTCACCACGATCAACTTATAAAGCCTCTCGGTAGAGCAGACCTCTGGTTTGAGTTTATCATGTGCCACAAAGGAGCCAAGCAGCTGTGCCCAGCTGCTCACAACCTCACCTGGTTCCAGTCCCACTCTTTGGATGTGATTGGGTTCCTGCTGGCTTTGTGGCAACTGCTATATTCTTGGTCACAAAATGTTGGTTTTCTTTTCAAAAATTTGGTAAAAACAGGAAAGAAGAAAATGAGGGAATAGAGTTTTGCAAATTTGGCAAGGGCCTGAGTGGACAATCCTGTTCATTCCAGACACAAAGAGCTTAATGAGAATACAATGCTCCCTTCCTGTTTTCAAATATCCCATTCCTGTATTTTAGGTTAAAGAAAAGCTGAGAATTCAACATGACTGTTAACTAGTGAACATGTCCGTCTTCCTTGGTCTTTTCCCAAATATCTCTTTTTAAGAGATTTTATTTATTTATTTGAGAGAGGGAGAAAGAGAGATTGAGAGGGCACATGTGGGGGAAGGGGCAGAGAGAGAGGCACAAGCAGACTCTCCACTGTCAGGATGGCTAAAATTAACAGCACAAGAAACAACAGGAGTTGGTGAGGATGCAGAGAAACGGGTAAACTCTTGCACTGTTGGTGGGAATGCAAACTGGTGCAGCCACTCTGGAAAACAACATGGCGTTTCCTCAAAAAGCTAGAAAATAGAAATACCCTATAATTCAGTAATTGCACTGCTTGGTATTTACTCCAAGGATACAAAAAATACAGATTTTAAGGGCACATGCCGCACCCTGTGGTTATAGCAGCATTAGCAACAAGAGCCAAAGTATGGAAAGAGCCCAAATGTCCATCTGATGATGATCCAAGAGTGGATAAAGAAGTAGTGGTATATATATATATATCTATATCTAGATACAGATAGATATAGATATACACATATACATATCTATATATAGGTAGATATAGATATGATATAGATGTATAGAATCTATATATAGATATAGATATAATATAGATGATGTAGATATATATAACTCAGCCATGCAAAGGAATAAAATCTTGCCATTTGCAATGGTGTGGATGGAGCTAGAGTGTATTATGCTTTAGTGAAATAAGTCAGAGAAAGACAAATACCGTATGGTTCCACTCATATGTGGAATTTAAGATGAACATATGGCAGGGGGAGAAATGGAGAAAGGGAAATAAACCATAAGAGACTTTTAACTATGGAGAACAAACTAAGGGTTGATGGAGGGAGGCAGGTGGGGATGAGCTAGATGGGTGGAGGGTACTATTCAGGAGGGCACTTGTTAGGATGAGCACTGGTTGTTATATGTAAGTCCACTCCTGCAATCAATGCCACACAGTATGCTAATTAACTAGAATTTAAATGAAGATTTGGGAAAAAAAAGCTCAAAGAAGGTTGATATGGGTGGAGGGAGAAAGGAGAGTAATGAGATTAAAATACTAGTCAGGATCTTTGGGGGAGCCATTTCAGAGAATATAGATTTTAACGTATATGAAAGAGTAAGTTATTGAAGTATTGTACTAAATACTGGCATCTTCTGAAATAGACTTTCTGGAAATCTGGAACTTTTATTTGTAGAAACGGTTACAGCACCGTGAAAATGAAGGTAGGGATATTAGAAGGTTATTGCAGGAAATCTAAATTGGATATGAAAATGGCTGGGATTAAAGTCATAGTAAAGACTGACAAATATTAGATCGATATACAACTTGGGAGTAGAAGTTATAGAATGGTGATCAACTGAATAATTGCTCAATCCTATTTTTATTAGTCAAATTCTTATGATATTGAAAAAACATTTTAAGCAAAAGGATTATAGATGAAGTCATTGTCCTAAATATCATTGGATCCAATTCTACATGAGGTAGTGGCTTCCAGGTGTGGGGATCCAAGCAAAAAAAAAAAAAAAAAAGATGGAATTTTACATTATAAATAGTCTTGTACAAGAAAGCAATGAAATTAGAATTAGATGTGCTGGAAGGTAAGATTATCAAGCTGTATTTTACAAGACTTGCCTTTTCTATCTCATTTCACTATAACATGAATCTGATCTAGAATCAGAACTTGAATTCATATCTGTAATAAAAGCAAAAGAAAAAGTTTATTCTTTTTCTCTTAAAGATAGACATGACTTAGCAGAAAGCACTGAATTTAGCATAAGACTGGGTTTAAATCTTCTCCCTGCCCTAATGCACATATTCTGATTCTGGCAAGAGGTGATTTCTCCTCCTGCATTTCCTAGCAGTGTTGTCAGTGAGAGGAATACTAGAAAGACTATTCTGTTCAAATGAACATTCAATAAAACCAAAGAAAAATTTACCAAAAAAAAAAAAACCCCAGTCTTAATTGAATATTCATCACATGGTGATGGATTTTTTTAAGATCATTTAGGAATTATTCTCAATTTGTGTTTAAGCCTTTTTATTTTCATATCCTCTAAAAGAAAAACTAACTCATTTTGTTGAGTTATTGATTTTTTTAAACAAAGCACCTGTATTTGATTTTAACCAATAAACAAAATATGTACTTCAAAGTTCAGCTCAGCCTGCTATGAATTGATTGAGAGCACCAAGGAAGAGATTTGTGGGATTGTGAACTTGGTTTCAGCCCAGGTTTAATTAGAGCAAGAGCTGATCATGATGACTATGAAAAGTTTCTATGTTCTTTTCATGCTGCATCTGTGTTTCTTTGGCTCTGGAAAGACTGCAGGAGTACTTGTGTGGTCCTCAGATTCTAGTCACTGGATTTATCTAAAAGTTATTCTGGGTCAGCTCCAGCCTCATGGACTTGAGATAATTACCTTGGTGCCTTCACCAAATCATCTATTTCATCATACCAAGATTCCCTTTAATGTGGAGATCCAATAACTAAAGAAAGTTTCATAGAAGAGCTTGATACCATTCTCTACATAGCTTCTTTTGAACTGCCAAAACTTTCACGGTGGGACAGACAAGCAAAACTGAGACAAATGAACAAAAGATTTTTCAGGACTGTGACAGTGTTATCACAAATAAAGAGTTTGTTAGCAGCTAAGTTTGATATTCGTTTTGCTGATTCCTTAAGCTTTTGTAGGGAGTTGTTGGTTGAGCTCCACAGTATTCCGTTTATCTATTCTTTTTGGTTTTCTTATGGGAATATCATTGAGAGGCTGTGTGCTCAACTTTCCACCATATCTTCATTTTTCCTGGCAGCTCATCAGGACTGAGAGACAGCAGGACTTTTGTACAGAGGCTGGAGAATTGGTTATTCTACATAATGAGTGATATTATATTTTTATATTTTATATTTCCAGAATGGGATGTATATTAGAGCAAAATTTTAGCTGAAAGAAATTTGCATGTAATTAGGATTCTTACATCTCGTGTAAAATATAGGTATTTATCTGACTGTATAAAAACTCTTAAAAGGTATTTTTAAGTGAGGACCCAAGCTTCTGCAGTTAAACAGTTTTAAGTGAAAAAAAAATATTCTTTTTTGATTTGTTTTTGATGATTGAGTACTTACAAATTATTGGGAAAAAAATGAATATTCACTATATTTATACATAAATCCTGATTGCTGGCACTAATTTTTTTGGAATATCTTAATCTGAACAGTGTGCTTAATATCCATAATATGGGGCTATTTCTCTCTTGTTTACTTCTGCTTTCATACATCCTGTTTTCTTTCTGATTAATTTGCTTTTTCTTAGGCTTTCTGTTTGGATCCAGTGTAGGTTGTGTTGTTAGTTGTAAGGGTTGTGATGAACACAAAACTAGAAAATAAATATATCTTGGTTTCATCTGTTCTTGTCTCCCAAATGGTAAAATATGAAAAATTTTTCCCTAAAGGACCAGGTTCCCATACTTTTATATCTCATTATTTTGTTTTTGTTGTTGTATTCAAAATTGGATTAGAGATCACTGTTTCTCTCTTATTTCAGAAATTTCTTTTATCCCGCTTTTTTAAAAGATTTTTTATTTATTTATTTGACAGGAAAAGAGATATGACAAGTAGTCAGAGAGGCAGGCAGAGGGGGCAGGGGAAGCAGGCTCCCTGCTGAGCAGAGAGCCCAATGTAGGGCTTAATCCCAGGACCCTGAGGTTGTAACCTGAGCCAAAAGCAGAGTCCTCCCACTGAGCCACCCAGGTGCCCCATCTTTTACCCCTTCTTATCTCTACATTCCCATACTATAGATTAGTTCAGTGTGAATTTCAATTATAATTCTTTTCCCCAAAGATTTGGAATATGGTTATTGCTTGTCTTGTTTTACATTGCAAAGAGCTATAAAAATAGAAAATATTCTCATTATTATTTTATGCTTGCTTCATCTGCTGACTTAGAAGTCTGTATGTCTCGTCTTTCTTACATTCTTGTCTTCTCTTTAAAGTATATTTTATAACCAAAATCACTCTTCTCAACAAATTTATCCCTGGACATTACTATTGCCATCTTAACAACAACAAAATAATCACTAACCTCCCTATGAAGTTGCCTGTGTATGGGTTTTTTGTTTGTTTGTTTGTTTTTATGACCCTGAAGATTTAGAATATTAGTACCTTACATTTTAATTTTAAAATGGCCAGGTATTGCCCTTGAATTACATTTTTTGTGAGGAGATATATTTTCACATTATACATAAACAGCTCCACTTTGCTTTTAGATGGTAGCTGTGGGTTTTACAGACCAAGAGAAATGGGTTCTCAATAATAAGGGAAATTCCCACTGAGTGTTAATCTACAAGTTAAAATTATTTCGTAAATATAAAAAGTAAATGTTTCCTTAAAATAATACCATGTGGTCTTTGAGAAAAAAATGAATCCCATCTCATTTCCGTAAAAATAACTGTCTTTTAACTCATATCAAGTTAAAGTGTATTTTTAAGCAAGAAAGACAGTACTGAATTCAAGTAATGACTTGAATAAAATCAGCTATATCTTAAATAATCTTTCTTTAAATGCACATTTTGTAAACATCTACCACATTCTAAGCAGTGTCCCAGTCACTGGGCATATAAATATGAATAATAAAATGATCTGAAGGAAATATTCTTTCTCTCTCTTTCTTCATACGTACATACCCACACATATGTGAATATGCTTATCTGTTTAGGCAAATACATTTATGTTACATTTATTTAGTTATACAGACACACACACACACACACACACACCTATACAAGTATTTATAAATATACATATGCATGTTCCCATAGCCACAGTCTGGGACATTAAGTAACCATACATTCAAACAAGACTTACTGATCTTAAATCTAGAACAAAAAAATTGGGGGGGACCTGGGTGGCTCAGTGGATTAAAGCCTCTGCCTTTGGCTCAGGTCATGATCCCAGGGTCCTGGAATCGAGCCCCACATCAGGCTCTCTGCTCAGCAGGGAGCCTGCTTCCTCCTCTCTCTCTGCTGCCTCTCTGCCTACTTGTGATCTCTGTCAGTCAAATAAATAAATAAAATCTTTTTAAAAAAATTTAAAAAAAATTGAAGAAACTATAGAAGAGCCAGTGGGATAAATGTTCTCCCACCTGTTAAAAACTGACCCTAAACCACTTTTGTGGTTCACAACTGTGATGTTTGATTGAGTTTGATTGAGTTGATCTGAGTTTGATTGAGTATCTGTTCAGCCAGTGAATAGAGGTAGATGAAGGCCATAGTTTCTTTCCCCCATTATCTCATGATCAGTTAATATGTTACAACAAAAGCATCACGGATAGAATTCTGCTACATTTTCATATATTAAAGCAAGTAGGTGAGTAGTATAATCAATAAAATCTTATCTTTTTGTCCACCTATCACTCTAATGCATATTGTGAAGGATTATTTGATCACTTCACTTGCTCACTAAATGCTGCTAGAGACAGCCTTCAGCTAGCTTTCTAGAGGGAACCTTGGCACCAGACTCTTCTGTTAACCCTTAGACACAAAACAGAATCAAAGTTCTGCCTGAGAGTCCCACCCCAAAGTGTGTTATGTCTCTGGATTCCCTAGATACTATTTACTTATCTGTTTATGCAAGGGCAGAAATGCTGAATGATGTTTTCCGCTAACCCACAAATATCACTCTTAACCTCACCAAAGGAAATAATTCTAATCTTCCTTAGGCAAAGTAACTAATACTCCAGTGTAGCTTTTCTTTTTAAAGATTTATTTGTTTTAGAGAGAGAGAGTGAGTGTGAGTTGGGAGAGGGATAGAGAGAGAGGGAGAGAATCTCAAGCAGACATCCTGCTGAGTGCAGAGCTCAATCCCAGGACCCAGAGATCATGACCTTAGCCAAAGTCAGGAGTTGGACGCTTAGCCAACTGAGCCACGTGGGCGCCCACCCCCCAGTGTGTGTGTGTGTATATATATATATACACATATATGTGCGTGTGTGTGTGTGTGTGTGTGTGTGTATAAAGTGCCATCATTAACTCTTGTGAACTATATAAATATAATTTAGTTGGGTCAAATATTAATTTCTTCAGGCATGTGAATTAAAACTAATGAACAATCACACATATACGTCATTGACTATGATGAGAAACTCTAAAGCAAATTACGGATACCATTCTTTTTCACAACTTACTTCCATCCTTACATAAAGATATCAAGCTCTGTATTCCAGGCATACTCTTCCTTACCTCCATCGTGGAGTAGTAACCCAATTTCCCTTTGGTAGTCAGGATCGATAACCCAGACAGCACAGTTATCTTCCTTTTTGCCTGCTGATTTAGAAGCATGAGGACTTTAACTTCCTCCTTCCTACACAAGAATGCTCATAGCAGCATTATTTATAGTAGCCAAAATGAAAACAACGCAAATGATCATCAACTGATGAATAGATAAAGAAAATAAAGTATATTCATATAAAGGAATCTCATTTAGCAATAAAAGATAATGAAGAACTGATATATACTACAACATGGATGAACCTTGCAAACATTATGCTAAGCCAAAGAAGGAAACACACACACACACACACACACACACACACACACACAAGAACAGAGAGTGTATGATTTATTTATATGAAGTGGAGTTAGATTATCCTGGAACAGGCAAATAGGGACAGAAAGTAGATTAGTGGTTGTCAGAAGTTGAGAAGAGGGAAAAATTAAGAATGAGTGCCAATGGATATGGCATTTTTTAGAAGGGCTAATGAAAATGTCATAAAATTTGGGGCACCTGGGTCATTCAGTTGGTTAAGCTTCTGCGTTCAGCATGGGTCACAATCCCAGGGTCCTGAGATTGAGCCCCATGTCTGGGACCCTGCTCAGTGTGGAGTCTGCTTCTCCCTCTCCCTCTGCCTGCTCTTCCCCCTGCTTGTGTTTTACCGTGCTCTCTCTCTCTCTGTCAAATAAAGAAAGAAAATCTTTAAGAAAAAAAGAAGAAAATGTCCTAAAATGAAATTGTAGTGATGGCTGCATAACATTATGGATCTACAAAGAACAGAATTGTGTATTTTTTTTAAGTTCAAAAAATTTTAATGAAAGTCTCTGCAAAAAATTAGGGTCGACTAAAGGAAACATATTATAGGCAAATCAGTCAGAATTGCGTATTTTAAAAGGAAGAATTGTATGACATATGAATTACATCTTAATAAAACTATTATATTAAAAAATGGGGGAGGGAAGCATCACACAAAGAGAATAAGATTACAGCAATGGCTGACACCAATAAGGCACTAAAATGGTATATGTACTGAGTATGAAACTGGATTTTTAACACCATTGGCATTCTCAGAATAAAACCCGTAAATTACCGAGATTTGTTTGTGATCTCTTATACAGAGAGATTCTCCTGGTCAGTTAAAAATCCCTCATATTTTCTGATCAAAACTTTAACATGCTTAAAATATCAAGAACATTCAAAAAGCCAGATGGTGGGAAACTATATAGTTACAATTTCCTCATATCAGCAATATTGAATATATATTTCAAAAGGGTACCAAACATCCGGTTAAGTTTCCTTGTTGCACAATAATTGGAATTCAGAAACAAAGCTCTAGTTCGCAAATAAGGAAAATTATTTAATTCAAAGTCACTAATCTGAGTTTTTACTCTGTTAATGTTCAATGGGTTACCACATCAGTCGAAGGGTACTCTTTTTGTACTGTGTGTTAACTAAATATGTCAGAATGGCTAATATTTTCCTGCCAAAGAGGACAAAGTCTTGTGAACAGGAACTTTGATTTGATTTTGCATAGCAAGGGAGATAATCACTTTCAAAAACTTATTGAAAGATTTCCATTCCTGGTTGGATGTGATTTGTTGTGGCAGCACACTCAAAAACACTAGAAAAAGATGGATAAATTACAAAAGTCTTTTTTTTTATATGGACATCAAAAGTCTTTTGGAACAACAAGAATGAGATAAATTGTAATTCTAGAGAAGGAAGAGACACTACCACAATGATCTAAGAGTCACTGTTTGTTTCTTGTTCTTTGCTGGGAGTATTTAGTGATTCTGAGCATGAAGTAGAAGTCAGGCTTCTCTCAAGCAGGTGACTCTATTGGCAAAGAGGAAAGCAGCAGGCTTTTGGCTGTGTTGTAGACATAAACCCTTGTTTGATTGGTCATTTATAATCTCAAGACTATATACTCTTGTCAGGGAAACGTGGATCAGTTTTGTTTGGTTTACATAGGCCCAAATTTGTTCTTTAAAGATTTTCTTAGAAAATGAGATAGTCAAGGGACGCCTGGGTGGCTCAGTTGGTTAAGCAGCTGCCTTCGGCTCAGGTCATGATCCCAGCGTCCTGGGATCGAGTCCCACATCGGGCTCCTTGCTCGGCAGGGAGCCTGCTTCTCCCTCTGCCTCTGCCTGCCACTCTGTCTGCCTGTGCTCCGTCTCTCTCTCTCTCTCTCTCTCTGACAAATAAATAAATTAAATCTTAAAAAAAAAAGAAAGAAAATGAGATAGTCAAATAATTTCCATTTAACATATCAGTTTATTTTGCCTCATTCATCCTTTATTCTTATTCAGGAAAACCTACCACACTGTGTGAGATTATGGGGAAAGCTGAAATGTGGTTGATTTGAATTTACTGGGATTTTGAATTTCCTTATTCTTATACACCTAATTTTGAATTTGTTGCAGGACTGCCCTGCAAACCTGCAAAGCCCCTATCTAAGGTAATTAAGTATGCTTATTTCTCCTTGTTTAAGATTTTATCTCCTGTAATTATTTCTAGCTTATTATTTATAGTATTTGATCCCTTAAGTGAAAACAGACACAGCAATTAACGGGCATTATTTTCTTAAACTGTTAATTACACTACCACAGATATCTTATAACATTATCATGGCAACTATTACTGACCTTGCCACACATATGATAAGAATGAGATTCCTAGACTCGTAGTTTAGTGGAGCCATACTCTCTGCACAATGAGTCTGAGCTAAAATGAAATGTATGTCTTCCAGGCCCAACATTTAATTGCCAGATCCAGTTACTCCAGAATTCTCTTTTCCTTTGTCGTGTCAATGGCTTTGTTGCAAACGATAGCTGATATATCATCTTGAGTTCTAGAGTAAAGAATATATATGAACCAGCTGCAGCTCAATAGATGAATATATAGCATGAGAAAGATATAAACTGTTGTTTTAAGCCACTGAGATTTTGGAGGTGTATGTTATTTAGCCTAACCTAGTCATAGAAATGGATACTAGTAGGGAAATTATTATACTTTGAGAATATAGCAGATAGAGATATGATAGCTCATCCAAAAATCCTAGCAGAAGTTCAGCAATAATGAACTGCTTGGTTTGAACAAAGAAGAGAAATTAGATGCAAGGATAATTGGGAGATAATTTATATTTTATAAAAGGGCAAGGGGCGCCTGGGTGGCTCAGTGGGTTAAAGCCTCTGCCTTCGGCTCAGGTCATGATCTCAGGGTCCTGGGATCGAGTCCCGCATCGGGCTCTCTGCTCAGCAGGGAGCCTGCTTCCTCCTCTCTCTCTCTGCCTGCCTCTCTGCCTACTCGTGATCTCTGTCTGTCAAATAAATAAATAAATAATCTTTTAAAAAAATAAATAAATAAAAATAAAAAAGGGCAATACTAAGTATTCTTCATTTTAAATTTAAGATCAATGAAGGATCACTATATAATTTTTAAACAGGAATACAATACAGCTTACCTTTTCATAAATATTGTTTATTGAATGTTTGGTATGGAGCAAGATTTAACACAGGGAAATGAGCTGAGATACAGTTGCAGTATCTCTTGCAAAAGGTTATAGAGACACAAACTACAGTATGATAGTAATTTTTTATTAGAAGTAGAGAGATTTAAAAAGTACATACAAAGAAAGCAAATAAGATTGGGTGGTTTCCTGGAGGTGGAGATTAAAAGAGAGAGTTCAAGAATGAATCCTTGGCTTTTTGTTTATTTCTATAAGACTTTCTTTGTTTCTTACTGGCAATTTAGTAGTAAATACTGACATTTACTAAGGTGAAGAACTAAAGGTGAGCAGTTGTGAGGGAAAATAATGTGTTTGTATTTTGGCATGCTGAATATGAGGTATGGATGCAATGTAGATAAGCAACTATTAAATACACTGTCTTAATCTCAGGGAATCAGCCTATGCAGGGTTTGTGGTTTTGTTAATTGACAGATTATTTTTAGAGCCAAATTACATTCACAGCAAAACTGAGCAGAAAGTACACAGTTCCCACCCTTCACCTGCCCCTCTCCCCCACACTGGTTTCCTCACCAGAAATATCGCACACCAGTGTGGCATATTTTTTACAATCAATGAACCAATATTTACACATGAGTATCAACCCCTTTCCAGAGCTTAAAGTTAACTCTTTGTGTTATACATTTTATAGGTTTTGATAAATATATAATGTCATGTATCCACTCTTATAGTATCATACAAAATAGTTTCACTGACCCTGAAATCTCCTGTGTGTCACTTATCCATCCCTCCCTGTCTCTAAAATCTCTAGGGATTGTTTTTTATTCCCTCTATAGTTCTATCTTTTCTGAAGCAGAGGTTTTAAATTAAGAATGTCATTGAACAAACTGACATGATTTTGTTTTGGGTCCTTATCATGAAAATTAAGCTACCCAGAGTAAAACCATAACTTAGGTGGAGCACAAGACTAGGAACTAGATGCTGCTGGGAATGGGAGTTTTTCTTAAAAGTTTGACAGTTGGCATTAGGGAATATGGGTCATTGATAGTACAGATTAAAAACATGACGTGGAGGATAGTTTTTTAAAGCATACAAAAGGAAATGTTTGGAAATGTGGTCAGGAGAGAGGAGAAAAGAGATCAAGCCTATACCTGGATCCTCATTAATATAGCTATGGTAGAATGAGTAGAATATACTTAAAAGATTATAGGGAAACCCAATTTTCTGGTAAGATCAGAAAGTATTTGGAATACTCACTGTAAAGACAGAGTTATTTAAAAATTCATGGAAACAAATGAAAATGAAAACAAAACTGTTCAAAATCAGTGGGACACAGAAAAGGTGTCCCTTAGAGGAAAGTATATAGTGATACAAGCCTCTCTCAAGAAAGAGGGAAGGTCTCAAGTACACGACTTAACCCTACACCTAAAGGAGCTTGAGAAAGTACAGCAAAGAAAGCCTAAACCCAGCAGGAGAAGAGAAACAATAAAGATCAGAGCAGAAATCAATGAAATAGAAACCAAAAGAACAGTAGAATCTAGGAGCTGTTTCTTTGAAAGAATTACTAAGATTGATAAACCACTGGCCAGACTTATCCAAAAGAAAAGAGAAAGGACCCAAATTAATAAAATCATGAAAGAAAGAAGAGATAACACAACCAACACTAAAGAAATAAAGCAATTATAAGACCATATTATGAGTAACTAATTATATGCCAGCAAATTTGACAAATGGAAGAAGTGGATGTATTCCTAGAGACATATAAACTACCACAACTGAACCAGGAAGAAATAGAAAACCTGAGCAGATCCATAACCTATAAGGAGATTGAAGCAGTCTTCAAAATTCTCCCAGCAAACAAGAGCACAGGGCCAGATGGCTTCCCAGGGGAATTCTACTAAACATTTAAAGAAGAATCAATACCTATGCTCCCAAAACTCTTCCAAAAAACAGAAATGGAAACAAAACTTCCAAACTCATTCTATTTGGTCAGCATTACCTTGATCACAAAAAACAGACAAGGACCCCATCAAAAAGGAGAATTAAAGACCAATATCCTTGAGAAATACAGATGTGGAAATTCTCACCAAAATACTAGCCAGTAGGATCCAGCAGTACATTAAAAGGATTATTCACCATGACAAACGGCATTTATTCCGGAGCTTCAAGCTTGGTTCAACATCTGCAAATCAGTCAATATGATACAATACATTAATAAAAGAAAGAACAAGAATCATATGATCCTCTAATAGATGCTGAAAAAGCATTTGGCAAAGTGGGGCATCCCTTCTTCATCAAAACTCTTCACAATGTAGGGATACAGTGTACATATGCAATATCATCAAAGCCATCTCTGAGAAACCCACAGTGAATATCATTCTCAGTGGGGAAAAACTGAGAAATTTTCCCATAAGGAACATGACAGGAAGTCCTCTATCACCACTGCTATTCAAAATAGTATTAGAAGTCTTAGCCCGAACAATCAGACAACAGAAAGAAATTAAAGGCATCCAAATCAGCAAAGAAGAAGTCAAACTCTCCCTCCTTGCAGATGATATGATACTTTATGCGGAAAATCCACATGACTCCACTCCAAAACTGTTAGAACTCATATAGGAATTCAGTCAAGAGTCAGGATATAAAATCAACACACAGAAATCAGTTGCATATCTATACACCAACAACAAGACAGAAGAAAGAGAAATTAAGGAGTCGATCCCTTTTACAATAGCACTCAACCATAAGATACCTAGGAATAAACCTAACCAAAGAGGCAAAGAACCTGTACTCAGATAATTATGAAGTGCTCTTGAGAGAAATGGAGGAGGACACAAAGAAATGGAAAAATGGTGGGGCGCCTGGGTGGTTAAGTGGGTTAAGCCACTGCCTGCAGCTCAGATCATGATCCCAGGGCCCTGGAATCGAGCCCCGAATTGGGCTCTCTGCTCAGCGGGGAACCTGCTTCCTTCTCTCTCTATCTCTCTCTGCCTGCTGCTCTGCCTACTTGTGTTCCCTCTCTCTCTGTCAAATAAAAAAATAAAATCTTTGGAAAAAAAAATAAATGGAAAAACATCCCATCCTCATGGATTGGAAGAACAAATATTGTGAAAATGTCTATGCTACCTAAAGCAATATACACATTTAATGCAATCCCTATCAAAATATCATCTTTTTTTTTCAAAGAACTGGAACAAATAACCCTAAAATTTATATGGGACCTGAAAACACTCCAAATTGCCAGAGGAATGTTGAAAAAGAATGCCAAAGTTGGTGGCATAACAATTCCAGACTTCAAGCTCTATTACAAGCTGTCATCATCAAGACAATATGGTACTGGCACAAAAACAGACACATAGATCAATGGAACAGAATAAAGAGCCCAGAAATAGACCCTCACCTCTGTGGTCAACTAATCTTTCACAAAGCAGGAAAGAATGTACATGGAAAGAAGACAGTCTCTTCAACAAATGGCGTTGGGAAAATTGGACAGTCACATGCAGAAGAATGAAAATGGGTCATTTCCTTATACCACACACAAAAATAGACTCCAAATGGATGAAAGACCTCAATGTGAGAAAGGAATCCATCAAAATTCTTGAGGAGAACACAGGCAGCAACCTCTTTGACCTCAGCTGCAGCAACTTCTTCCTAGAAACATCATCAGAAGCAAGGGAAACAAGAGGAAAAATGAACTATTGGGAATTTATCAAGATC
>PISX010025528.1:0-26010 GCA_004024625.1 Mellivora capensis | reverse complement strand
CCATAAGTGACTCTTAATCTCACAAAACAAACTGAGGGTTGCTGGGGGGAGGGGGCCGGGAAAGGTGGGTGGGGTAATGGACACTGGGGAGGGTATGTGCTATGGTTAGTGCTGTGAAGTGTGTAAACCTGGCGATTCACAGACATGTACCCCTGGGGATAAAAATTTGTTTATAAAAAATAAAAATTAAAAAAAAAATAACAGTTAAAAATTTAAAAGATAAAATTTGTGTATATATATATATATACACACTTTCCAGAGAAGTCATTTTTTTCCACGCTTTTAAAATCACCTTTTGATATGAATGGCAGATTACAAACTATAATTAGTAAAGACTAAAATTTGAAACAAATATTTGAAATTGAAATTCTTTATTTTTTGAGAGTTCCATTGAACATTATTAAATATTTATAAAAATACAGTTTCTCACAATTTTAGTCTTCAGTGTCCATTTGTAGCTACTACAAAGAATTAAGATCACACTTCATACGTGTTACATGTAGACCTACCTAGATAATTAAAAGTAACATGAATTGTTTCATATTTAATGTTGCCAAAGGGCCATCAGCCACCACGTACAATTTTTGTGAACTGCCCCTTTTGTCCCATGAAGAGAAGAGAGAAATGAGTCATGGACACTAACTGGGAAATGACAGTCCCCAAAGAAAGAAGTTATTGCATTCAGCACTCCAAGAAAATGTATTTAATCAGTTTATTAATCTATCTCTTCTCTTATTAAGCACATCTACTGTTCTACCCAACTGGTTCTTCGAAGCGGCGTGGGCAGAAGCACTGACATACACCTTTTGCTTCAAAGACATCAAGGGTATTGTATAGAAACTGCCAAGAAGTTTTCCCTGGGGTCTGAATGGTATAAATTACAAGGACAGATGTTTCAAGGATAGGAGTTTCACGGCATCAATGCTGAGCACTAGACCCTGAGTGATAGAGATTCCATGTGCTTGTTCTTTTTTTTTTTTTAAAGATTTTATTTATTTATTTGAGAGAGAGAGAAAGTGAGAGCATGGGCAAAGGAAGGGAGAAGGAGAAGCAGACTCCCCGCTGAGCAGGGAGCCCAATGTGGGGCTCCATCCCAGGACCTTGAGATCATGACCTGAGCCAAAGGCAGACGCTTAACCCACTGAGCCACCCAGGTGCCCCTGTTCTTACTTTTAGTGTATGTGTGATATCTGCAGGGCCCTCTAAATCATGGGCCCCATATCGGGGCTCCCCTTCCCTAGGACTAAGGGCATTATGACACACATAGCATCATGTAAGCCTCATTTTATTGTTTCTATCTCAATTGTGCGTGTGACCCATTTGATTACCAACTTAATTTACCATTCTGGGCTCAAAGTCATTTTCATTCTAAAAATTAGGTGATGGTCTTTTACCATTGAAAAGATTTCCAAACAATATGCCAGAGACTCAAAAGGAGAATCTAAAACAATTTGAACAAGTGATTGCATCCTGGAATACTGGTACAGAGTCTCAAGACAAAGTGTTACAGAATTAAAATACTGATTTATGAACTACACACCGCATGCGTCATTTAAAAAAAACAAAACAAAACAGGGGCGCCTGGGTGGCTCAGTGGGTTAAGCCTCTGCCTTCGGCTCAGGTCATGATCTCAGGGTCCTGGGATCGAGCCTCGCGTTGGGCTCTCTGCTCACTGGGGAGCCTGCTTCCCCCTCTCTCTGCCTGCTGCTCTGCCTACTTGTGATCTCTGTCTCTATCAAATAAATAAATAAAATCTTTAGAACAACAACAAAAACACTATCTTGAAAGGTCATGAGTGCCTAGCTACCTACCACCTTGCGAAAGCGAGATGAGGCTCAGAAATCTTCAGAGGAAATGTGGAGATCGGAAGGTTATTACAAACTGGGGCTCGAGGGTAAAGAGAAGACAGCGGAGCTCAGAGAGATCTATCCCCCAGACACTAAGCCCCAGAGAAGAGGGGCAGTGGGGGGGCACCTGGGTGGCTCAGTGAGTTAAAGCCTCTGCCTTCAGCTCAGGTCATGATCCCAGGGTCCTGGGATCGAGCCCCATATCGGGCACTCTGCTCAGCAGGGAGCCTGCTTCCCTTCCTCTCTCTCTCTCTCTCTCTCTCTCTGCCTGCCTCTCTGCCTACTTGTGATCTCTGTCAAATAAATAAATAAAATCTTAAAAAAAAAATCAGAGAAAGCTTTAAAAAAAAAAAAAGAAGAGGGGCAGTGGGGGCCTTGGGGGTACCTTGGGGGTACCAAGTGCTTTTGTTGAGAGATGGATAAGCAGGTCAGATGGATGGACCACAACCTGCAGTGTTGAACGTGCTAGAAAACGCAGCCCTCTCCGTGGAAGGCAAGCTCAGGATAAGACAGATGAAATCGAAATTGGCAGAGACTGGGGCTGAGCTCACGGAGAGACTGACAGCCACGCTGGAGAAAGACAACTGATTCAGAAGCTAAACTGAAATGCATCATAGGGAGGCCTGCCGAAGTGCAGAACCCTGGGCCAGATTTTGCTGGACCGGTCTGAGCTGTGGCGTCCCCTCATTCCAGGGCTCAGCAACTCCCTGCAGATGTCACCTGCACCTACCCCCTACCCCCGCCACCTGCTAAAAACTGACCTTTGAACAGAGGCTGACCTTTACCTGGAAGGCTGCTCTTCTCCTCGGCCTCTTGTCCCCAGTCATCTGTGCCATCCTTCCCAGAGATCCCGGCTAGAGTCTGGGCCGAACGCCCCTGGAAATAACATGTAAGGGAACGTGAGCAGCAGAGAAGTATCTTTAAAAACATGTCATGCACACATTTTGCAAATACCTTTACTGATGTTGTTTGTAAAATGTTCTAGATCATTCTATGGTTCTTAAGCTGTCTCTAAGCACTTTCCGAATTTAAGAAGGTAACTTTTCCACCTAATGCATGTGGGCCCCTCTCTTCTTATCAGCGGAGCTGAACATTGAAACTCCATTGTCATATCAAGCACCATCCAAACCAGAAGATAATTCCAGAAGGAGTTTGCATGTCCCCAGAAGTAAAATCCCCAGGCTGAAGGCATCCGAGGGCATGTTTTTAAGTTGTTGGTCATCTTCCAGAATGACTGTCACCTCCAAGTGACTCTGCCAAAACCAATTCCCATAGTCTTAACTTCCTGGAAACTTACTTATTTAGTTTGGGTTCTGTTCACAACACATCAAAGGCCAGGGAATTCTGCCTGCATCGTTTAGAAGGGGACAAGCCCAGTTTCTGCCAGGGCACTAGCCAAGAACACCCGGCCCAGGACTTCACTGCGGAGAGCAAGGGTCACCACACTTGGCTGCAATTCTCAAGTTGGGCTCCTGCAAGTAATCCCAACACATAAAACAAAATAGAACATAAGTTTTAATGGTAAAATAGGGTCAGAGGACACTGGGTTGAATCGAGTTTTTAAAATACTTTTTTTTTTTAACCAGCTATTTCAATGCTTGTACTATGCTAAGTTACAGTATGAATCTCCAATAAAGAAATAAAATATTCACCACCCTCCAGAACTTATTTAATGCCAACCCCCCCCCTTTTTTTTCTTTTACAAATATCTCTCCTGATTAATGGTCTCTGGAACTCAGGAAGTACAACTTAATATGATATGATGGAAACAGCACACGTGCATTTCCGCCCCCCCCCCCATGATGGCTTTTCCTTTTTTGCTGTGCCTCAGCTAATTGCAATTACCATTGCCTGTGAAATTTGGGATCAACCTCTTTCCAGCCTGCTTTTCATCACTGTTCCAGTTATGAGCTTCTGCGGCTCTGTTCCATGTAATATCAGTATGACACCTTCCTTTTAAATTTCAAGTTTTTCCATACCTACAGACCTGCCCCTTAAGATGTCCCTTTTCTTTTTTTCAAAGAATTTCAGTGTTACATACAACAGTCAAATGAACACATTTCAGGGTTACATCGTAAAATCAGCTCAAACTGAGTGCAGCGGTGACCGATCAGATAGATGATGTATTTTTGTGTATTATTAGATGACAACAATGTTGTGTTGTGTGATGCTATGATACAGGTGCAGTATAGATCTGCCCAAAATGGTGGGCTTGTATTTCATGGGAAATAGTTTATACTGCTTCAGGTTTTTGTTTTTGTTTTGTTTTTTTTTTTAAGTTAAAATGAAAATGAATTAAAATGAAATAAAATGAAAAATACACTTTGTCAGTTACCCTACCTTCATGTCAAGTACACAGCAGCTAAACAGGGCTTATTGGTACCATACCGGGTGGTGGGTAAAGGGAAACAGTCCCAGGGGTGCTTCTCAAAGGCTAAGGGTGACTTGCACACCTTGTATGCACTGTTGTAGACCGAGAAGGCATTATACGTGATGATGGGCAAAGTCTCCAAGGACATATGAGGACATAGGATCCAGAGGGACTGACTTGGAGAGGAGGAAGGACATCTTACTCCAACCCTAAGCTGCCACCAAGCCCTTCTACTGCATCGTCATATACCCCACCCCCTGCATCTCTAAAGAGAGTCCATAAAGTAAGATTAAAGTCTCCAAAGATGAGCATGAAGAAAGGGGAGGTGGTCTAGGGTATCTGAAGAAAGAATAACCTGTGAGATCAGACAGATCTGGGCTCAAATCCTGATTCTACTGTGCACCAAGTGACTGCTGTCAGGTTACCTAAACTTCCAAAACTATTCCCTTATAATCAAAATAGGGAAGAAACTTTGTAACTTAAAGAATGGTGTGAGAATGAAATGAAACAATGCACACAAGGAGAAGCTTAGCCGAGTCACTGTCGCAGCAGAGCCCCCAGTCTCAGGGCGCCTGAGATGGTTAAGCACCAATTCTTGATTTAGGCTCTGGTCGTGATCTCAAGGTAGTGAGATGGAGACCCATGTCGAGGTCCGCCCTGGGCTCCACACTGGACGTGCAAACTGAGGAGGGTTTTCTCTCTCCCTCTCTCTCCCTTTGGCCTTCCCCCACACTCTCTCACCCTCTTTGAAAGAAAAAAGAAAAAAAAAGCACCCAGTCTCTCACATTAGATATTAGGAACATTCCTCACCTAGTTTACAAATTTGCCTGAAACTCCATCCGGTAGCTGTGAGGACCCCCAAGCCTGCCTACAATACATTCTATTCAGCAAACTGTCAAGTCACGGGATACTAGTGTCGGACTGAGAACATCCTGGAAGAGTCGGACACTTTCTGAAGTGCTTTCCCTTAACACCATCCTTTTGGGCAAAGCGGGCTTCAGCTAAATCTTTTGCCTTCAAGCCAAAGCCAAACTCTGAGACAGAAGGAGACAGCTCCTAGTAGAAGATGATCAGGAGTCCTAGTTTGATATCATACACGTCTTATTTCCCTGCATCTCGGAAAAATCGAAACTCAATGGATATGACATTTCACAGAGTAATTAAGAAGTTTTTGTGGGTGGGACACTTTTCCTAGACCCTTGGAAAGGCATTTTTTGGTTTTCTGGTCACCGGATCCCCCAGCAGCGCCCCAGCAGCACTGAGCCGTGAGAAAACCTGCTCTGAGAGGGGAGGACCCGCATTCCCCCCTGCTCTGCCCCCACCACACCCCTGCCCCCAGCCCCACCACCGAGAACAGAGAAGTTCTCACCCCTCCAAATTTTCCACTCCTCCTACCAGTTGCTTTCCCTACTTCCACTGATTGGCTGGAAGTTCTAGTCACTTTACACTGTCACTTTTGTGGTGTCATTCCCCCAGTGGAGAATCAAAACACCCATGTCAGAGTGCGTATGCAGAATGATTTGATGACTTATAAAAATGACCAAGTCTTCCTAAAGCCCGTGGGCAGGTGTTTTATCGTGAGGCGTTTCAAACAGACAATAAAGGAGGGAGAACCAGGTAACGGGCTCTTAGTCACCTACCACCATCATGACTATTCTCATTTTCTCCGTGTTTGAGACGTTTCTAAGGAAATACAGTATCACAGATAAAGTCCTCCTTACACTTTTTCTTGAAGTTGCAGTTATTGTGACTATTCTTTTAACTTTTTAAAAAATTTTCATTTATTTATTTGAGAGAGAGAGAGCATGAGTGAGGGTGGGGAGAAGCAGAGGGAGAAGGAGAAGCAGGCTTCCCGCTGAGCAGGGAGCCCGATGTGGGGCTCGATCTCAGGACCCTGAGATCATGACCCGGGTTGAAGGCAGACACTTAACCGGGCCACCCAGATGCCCTTTAACTTTGAACTTAAATAGCAGGTCTTGAGCTTGGGAGTAATACATCTAAAGACAGCATTCAAAGGCTGAGTAATAATTTTCTTCTGTTGCTATGGGCTTTAACCTAGTTAGTCTTAGAGCCTGCTTCCCTTCTCTTGTACAGTGCATTTCTTTTTCATTTTTCCCAAGAATCTCAAAACCAGAATTAGAATTCACCAGACTATTAGGTTGTGAACAAAAAAAAAAAAAAGATCGAAATTTGCTTTGAAATTCTTACCTGCCTTTAGTCTAAGTAATTTAACTTTAAAATGCCCTAAGACGGGATGCCTGGGTGGCTCAGGGATGCCTGGGTGGCTCAGTTGGTTAAGCGGCTGCCTTCAGCTCAGGTCATAATCCCAGCGTCCTGGGATCAAGTCCCACATCGGGCTCCTTGCTCGGCAGGGAGCCTGCTTCTCCCTCTGCCTCTGCCTGCCACTCTGTCTGCCTGTGCTCACTCTCTCTCTCTCTCCCTCTATCTCTGACAAATAAATAAATTTAAAAAAAATTTTAAATGCCCTAAGACATCATGAAGATCTTGTGTAATTTCACAAGATACTTGATTTCATATATATACTTATATATATGTATTTCTATACATATATATTCTTAAAGATTTTATTTTTAAGTAATCATTATACTCAATTACTCACTACATGGGGCTCAAACCCACAACCATGAGATCAAAAGTCATGTGCCCCCCGAATATTTATAGCAGCAATGTCCACAATAGCCAAACTATGGAAAGAGCCTAGATGTCCATCAATAGATGAACGGCTAAAGAAGATGTGGTATGTCCAAACACATGTGCATGCATACACACACACACACACCTACACATACACACACAGGAATACTATGCAGCCATCAAAAATCCAAAATCTTGCCATTTAGAATGACGTGGATGGAACTAGAGGGTGTTATGCTAAACGAAGTAAGTCAATCAGAAAAAGAGAATTATCATATGATCTCTCTGATATGAGGAATTTGAGAGGCAGGGGGAGGGGAAGTGGGGGTAGGAAGGGAAAAAATGAAACAAGATGGGACCGGAGAGGGAGACAAACCATAAGAGATTCTTAATCTCACGAAACAAACTGAGGGTTGCTGGGGGGAGTGGGGGAGGGAGAGGGTAGCTGGGTTATGGACACTGGGGAGGGTATGTGCTATGGTGAGTGCTGTGGAGTGTGTTAGCCTGATGATTCACAGACCTGTACCCCTGAAACAAATAATACATTTTATGTTAATTTTTAAAAAAAGAGTCACATGCCTTATTGACTGAGCCAGACAGGTACCCCTGATTCTACATTTCCCACCCCATAGAATAGCCATTTAGGGTTGCAAATATCTAAGCAAAAATAACTGAGTGTGGGGGCACCTGGGTGGCTCAGCCGGTTAAGTGGCTGTCTTCGGCTCAGATAATGAGGTCAGGGTCCTGGGATCGAGCCCCGCACTCGAGCTCCATGCTCAGCAGAGGGGGTCTGCTTCCCCCTCTCCTTCCCCCTGCTCATGCTCTAACTCTCTCTGTCTCTCAAATAAATAAATAAAAATCTTAAAAAAAAAATAAGTGTGGCTCTTGCCCAGTTGAATCTCTTCCTCATTCCACTGAATTCCAATTCCACTGACTTTTTATTCATTTCCATAAAAATTTGAATGTTTATTTATGCAGCAATTCATTCAAATTTATGTAACTCAGGGTAAGAGCCCAGCAAATGTAATGTCTGTACATTTTTAGTTGTTCACTTGATTTTAGTTAGCATATGAAATGTTTGCTTCTTTGAAGCCTGACTGTCTAGAAATTTAGCAGCTTTTTATTTTCCAAGGACCCATTTGGAAAATCCAAATTTTCTCATCTTCCCCTAAGTTCATTATTTCAAATTATTCTCAGATATAAAGCATTTACACCCATTCTCCGAGAAAATCTCCATGAGCATGTGTCCTCTTTCCCCACCTACAGGCCAAAGAGTGAAACAACTCATAATCTTTGCAAGATACTTTCTTTCCCCCCAGAATGCTTTAAAACATTCCAAACGGTATCAAATTATCTTATTTTCCTCCAACACGGGAATGCCTGTAACACTTTATACTTCTGATAATTTGTTGTTACATTCTATCTTATACTGTGGTTATTTGGGAGCAAGTCCTATATCCCCTTTCAGACACTGGCTGTCTTAAGGGGCAAGTCTGTATGTTACTGGTTCATCTTTGGTAACTCTTGACTCAATGTGTTTACACCGAGAAGAGTGAAGGAAGGAACAAATGATCAAGTAGACAAACATCAAGTTGGAGACAGACTGTCATTCATCCTCATTTGGTCTTGGTTATACAAGAAAAGATGACAATGAGCGGAAAATGCTCCCAGCAGCATCTGGGGTATGGAAAAGTGGTGGCAAGTATGGTGGGAGTGTGGAAAGATTGTGACCTTGAGGATAGATTTTGCTTTTCCAATCGTGGCTCTGCCACTAGGTAGTTGGGAAATTGTTGCTTAAGTGACATTTTCTCTTAGCCTTGCTTTCTCTGTCTCTAAAAACAATAATGGATATTTTACAAAGATGTAGGAATACCAGTAGTACCTTGTTCTCATAATAAATAATAACTATCATGATTGTTCCTGGAGAAGGCATTGCACAGAGAAAGATGAAAGATCCAGGGGCTCCTGGGTGGCTCAGTGGTTAGGCATCCAACTCTTGGTTGCGGCTCAGGTCACGATCTCAAGAGTTGTGAGATCGAGCCCTGCGTCAGGCTCTACCCTCAGCACAGAGTCTGCTTGAGATTCTCTCTCCCCGTCTCCCTCTGCTCCTCCCTCTGCTCATGTGCGTGCACTCTCTCTCAAATAAATAAATAAATCTTAAAAAAAAAAAAAAAGAAAGAAAGAAAGAAAAAAAGAAAGAAAGATGGAATATCCAGACTCAAGGTCTGGCTCTACCACAGGCTGAGTAAGTTACTCACCCTCTCTGTGATTCCTTTTTCTCATTAGTGAGACTGAAAAGTTTTATGTACCATCTTTGAGGTCTCTGTGACTTAGAGAGTTAATGTTTAACACATCAACTCATTATCATAGTATAGCTCGGTTAATAGAACTCCATAATTTCCTTGTTTTTTTAAAAAAAAAGCAACACATTTCACAAATTTATAATAACTACAACTTCTAAGTTTTGTTGCTGCCATGACAAAAATAAGGATCTGACCTTAAAAAAAAATGCATCTCTCAGAAAAGAGCACTTAATTGCCTTTATATCTGACACCATCCACTGAGCATATATTTGCTTCCACATATTTTTGCTGAATGAATAGATGAGTAAGGCCTTAGTGGGTGTTTGCCAGAAGTTCCACAACCAATAATACATATTTTCTACTTTACAGACAGCCAGCTTAGCTTTTTTTTTTTCCTCTCCCAAAATTGGTTTTGAGTCACTCATGGGATTCATAACTTAAAAAACAGGTTGAACCTGAAATTGCCCCAGTAGGAAATGAGCGAAGGAGCAAGGTACAACTGGAAGGGAGATGCCCCCTCCAAAAAAAAAAAGATAGTTCTTCTTTTCATTTTCTAGTTCCCAAGACAAAACGAGAAAATGTCAACACGTAGTTTTATTCTCATCTCTCTGATGACATTGGTTGAAGTAGTAAAATCTAATGCGAAGTACAGAGCCACCAGATCTCCAGGATCCACAAGGCACAGGTTTTCAGGTAGGGCTGGCCTCCCCTCTCCACTTCCCTCACCACCATGAGTCACTCAGAGGGAGGGAAGCAGAGGGGGGGTGAATCAATATTCTGTGGGCGAAGCGGCACCTACCAGGATTCAGGAGATCGAGGTCAAGCCTTGACCCACAAAGAAACTGTTAATGGCAGACGGGAAGACACTGAGGGCCAGAGCCAAGAGAACTGTAGGACAGAGGTGAAGGTGACACAGGGCGTATGGCAGAGGACCAAGACGTGCACTGGGAAGGGAGGCCGGACATAAGGAGTCCATGCCTTTGCTTGTTGTAGAAAGTTTGCCATGTTAAGAAGTATCCAAATGCTAGAGGAGAGTTTCAGTTCTCTGCTTTTGATATCCTCTCTATGGCCCAAACTTCCAGTAATATCTGGAAACTACTTTGGCTATTTTCCCATGAATGATGGCACAGCCTAGTGTTTGTCCAGAAGCCTATAAAAATTATCCCAGGGAAGTAGACAAGGGACTGTGGGAGAGGATAACACTGTTAAATAGAGGTGGGGTGGTTTTAGTCTTAGTCAAGTACAGAAAAGTTCCCCAGGACCCACCCTGTGATAATGGAAAAGAGATGCTCCTGTCCTAGAGCTCACTCTTAGAGAGCTCATTCTTGCTTTTCTCTGGCCATGCCCTTCCTTCCTGACCAAAGGGACATACCAAATAGGTGCCCATGACCTCTTTTCTAGATCAGACTCCAGGTACCCCAGACCCTGGAATTCCCTTCCCCAATGACCATGAGCTCTCTTCCAGGGCCTGCACTGGTCTCTTCTCTAGGTCTGGTCTAAGGGTGGACAGAAAAGCGGGAAACCCACTCCTAGACCTGCAGGTGGCCATGCACTACTGTTGGGGCAGTGGTGAGAGGTGGCGAGAGCTTGTATGTGCAAGGCTAGGGTGTCCACATGGGCCACGTTCCCCAAGGCCCTACAATATAGGAGGAAGCCGGTGGTGAGAAGAAGAGAAGGTGGCCTGGGAGAGGGGAATTGCTGACCTACAACACAAAGTGGTCCAAGAATTCTAAATGCGAGCTTGCCTTCCGATCATGAAAGTACATTTGTAAATATGGAAGGATAGAACGTATTTTGGTGAGCAAGTCATTAGGTTGGTTTATGACTGTTAGATCTATGGCATGTGAGCATCTCCTTGTATTCTCCACTGGGCCTGCAAATGTTGGAAGTGGGGTGAGCACAACACGCATTTCAACCCAAGATTGATTATTTATTGCTTTTATGATAACAAGAGTGGTTTGAATTTGGTCAGTAGTGAAAGGTTGTTTCTTTGATACATATTAATTCTTCAGTTTGTCAAGAAGATTGTTGTGCTCTATATCCTAGAGTAATTTTTAACCTCATGTCAATAATTCTCGACAATACCAGAAGAGAGGCTATAGTTTTTAGTGCAAAGGAAAATTAAGGTGTCAGGTTGGATTAGGGTTTCAAGAAGTCACTCTAGTGACAGCTGCTCATTTTATTTAAATTTCTAAGTGCTTTTTCCTAAGAGTCTTTAAAAAAGGACCTTGTGAAGTCCGAGTTAGTATTCACTAACGAATATTCTGTATTTTGATTTATTTTAGAGGCAGCCCTATCAAAATATTTAAACATCTTTTTTTAAAAGATTTTTTCTATTTATTTATTTGAGAGAGAGAGAGAGAGTGAATTAGCACATGACCGGGGCAGAGAGAGAGGAGAAACAGACTCCCCTGCTGATCAGAGAGCCCGATGCGGGGCTCAATCCCAGGGCCCTGGGATCATGACCTGAGCCAAAGTCAGATGCTTAACTGACTGAGCCACCCAGGCACCCCTAAACATCTCTAATTTAAAAAAAAATGTTTAGTAGATCTCAAAATTTGCACTGGTTATTACTATAGTAACTATGTTGGGCTGTCATGGTCACTTGCCTTACTGCTTTGCAAATCATAAAAATACCACATAGACACAGAAGTCTTGTTAAATGCCTCCTGACACAGTCCAGACTTCTGTTTTATAGTCTGTTTCTAACACTGTTTAAGGCACTTAGTTGCCAAGGAACCCTGTAATCACAGGATCTTGCCTGTGCTCCAGTCCTAGCAGGAATCTTAGGCAACAGCATCCTTGTAAAATGCCAACAACCACAGATACAGATTTTTCAAAGTGTCTGTACAAAAGGGTAGAATATATTTGACTCTTCTTGGCTCCATCACCGTATTGTTAGGGCTTCGTGCATTCCATGAATTATTTGAAATAGATATTTTATTCCATCGTCTTATTGGCTTGGGCATGCAGAGTATGGTGATAAAGGAACATCCTGAAAAGAATACAAGTTCACACACCATCCAGATGAGACCCAATAAGGAAAATTCCTTTCCAGTGACAAACATCCACAGCCCAGTACAGAGTCTTCGGAAGATGGGGACAGATCCTCCCTCATTCCTCTCCTTCCAAAGGAGTGCATGGAAACCTGGTAAAGCCTCTCAAAAACCCCAGATGTTGTTCAGGCTGCTCTTCCTTGCCCCCGGGTGCCATGTTGTTTTTATCCTTTCTGCAGCCTCGCTTGGCTGCTGATGGTCTTGCCTCAGTGGGATGGCAAGCTGGCATTTACTTCCTGATGGATGGAACTCAGTCACGGCTGTCCCAGCTAGCACAATAGACACTTGGACACACTCTTGACCATGACATTCCTCACACTGACCCTGCCAGCCCTCACTGATTCTACCACCACTGTCTCCATCTGCTCCCTCACCATATTAGTTACTTGGAGAAGCTGCAAAAAGCAGGGACACCTGAGCTATAGACTCTCCATTGCCCAAGGCAGATCCTTGACATCACTCTTCCCCCTGGAGCAGGATGAGTCAAGGCCACTGTCTACCCTTCTACACACATGGGCACGACAGTTTCATTTATTTCTTCTGATCACCAGGCTACACGTTATCCTCTCCTCCAGGATGTCTTTTTAGCATCTTATAAGTCCCTTATCATAAGATTTTTCTGCACCTCCTTATATTTACTTGCCCACAAGGCCAAGGGACTTGTTATAAGGGCGGGGATTGTACCTGTCTTGCAAACCATTATCTTTTCTAGCACCTGGTCCTTTAACTAAACTGCACCTCAAAGATTAAAGCAAGGCACTTTTCAACACTACAGTGTGTGCCTACTGACCTTCTTTCCCAGGCTTCCCCCTATCTTTCCAGGCCAACAACCCCAAACTATGATCCAAGAAAAATCCTTTCTCACCTGGGTCTTCAGGCCCAGCCTGTCAGGCCCCAGGCAGCCCATTCTTGGTGGCTAGGTGGCATGTTAGTCTTGGAGGTTGAGGTTTTAAAACTACTCAAATTCAGGGGGTGTGACTAGGAGAGGAGGGGGATGTTTCTGTTTGGGTTCCTAAGGGACACAGCATAAGCTCCCTGCTGTGGAAGTCACTTTCTCCATGGTAAGGGCTTCAGCCTTTAAACTATGGCCCCAGTGCATCTACTCCCCTGTCTTGGCTGGGTGGAAAAAACGGAGTCAGGAGAGATGGGTACTGTGGAAATGGAATGAAAGAACAAGACACAGAAGAAGTTTCCATGTTCATTCTTAACTCTGATTCCAATAAAACCATAATAAATTAAGCTTTAAGTTTATTCTCCTCTAAGGAAGGATTATTCTAACTTTCCTTCTGGCATTTGGCATTTGTAGGTGAGGCTACTCAGAACAATTCTTATCTGAGCATAAGGTAGAACTAAATGACCACCAGGGAGATACAGATTGTTCCTCATTGCGGGCCACAGCTGCCATTTGCAAAATCATCGTGACTGTTTATAAATCACCCTCTTTGACAAAGAACCTTTGTGGTCAAGCTACCCCCTCCTAATGACCTCAGGCACAGCCCATCTATGGTTCTTAAAAACCAACAAATAGCACTATTTAAACCTTTTCTTCAGAGGGTAAAGTTTTTCTTTTCTGTTTCAACTTGATGTACTACTATAGTTCTCAAGATGGAAAACAATGATATTTTCTCCCTGACAACTCATTTCAGGGTCATTCAGCATTGTGATGACACTAAGAGAATATGGGTGAGGTTCCACCATATCAGATGGACACAGTGACTCTCAATGTATAATTCAACAAATACTTACAGAATATATGGCTGGACTGATGCCAGGCGGTAAGATTACAAAGTTACATAGAGTGGAAGGAGACTGACACCTTGGTCTCCAGGGGTTAGGAGTTTAATGTGGGAAAAGACTCAAGTAAACCGGTAATTACAGCAAGTTTATTTGGCAAATGTTCTGATAGAGCTCTAGTTGGGTAGGGAAGAATACTTGCGGTACCAAAAAAGGGCATGCAATCAGACTGGGGGAGGTGGTGACAGGAAACACTTTTCGAGAGTCATGCTTAAACTGAATCTTGAAGGCCAAGCATGATATGGAAAAGGTGAGGTGTGAAGGAGAGACCAGAGGCATTCTGAGGAGAGGTCCTCATACATGCAAAGGTCAGAGGTGCAGAAGCTCAGTATGCCTTCAGAACTGCAAATGTGGCTAGAGAAAAGGGCAGGTTGGGGGATGGTGGGAGGTGGGGCTAAAAAGACGTCTGGAACCAGATCATGAAGGACTAGTAGGTTAAGCTCAGTTTAGAGGACCACAGATTGGTTTAAGCTGTCCGTTGGACTGTAAATGCCAAAAAAAGACACAGAACTTATCTTCCTTGTACATTTCCATATCCTCAGTGCCTGGTACATGGTAGACTATCAACACAAGTGTGTTGAGTAATTAAATTATTTAATTAACTAAACCCTATCACCAGGAAGGAAATATATCTTTATCAACGACAAGGGCAATTTTTATTTATAGTAGCAAAGAGTTACTGAGGAAGGAAGAAATAGAGTATAAATTGCAAAAGCTACATTAAAGATAAATCAAATTTTTTTAAAAGATGAACAAAACTGACAAACCTTTAACTAGACACCAAGAAAAAAAGAGAGAGGACTCAAATAAACAAAATTAGAAATGAAAGAAGGGACATTACAACAGATGCCACAGAAATACAAAGGATCATAAGACACTACTATAAAACAATTATATGCCAACAAATTGGATGACCTACAAAAAATGGATAAATATCCAGCCTATCAAGACTGAATCATGGGGACACCCGGGTGGCTCAGTAGGTTAAACATCTGCCTTTGGCTCAAGTTATGATCCCAGGGTTCTGACTGAGTGCTGCCCTGGGCCCCCTCACTCTGCCTGCCACTCCGTCTGCTTGTTCTCTCTCTTTCTCTGACAAATAAATAAAATCTTTAAAAAGAGAGAGAGAGAGACTGAATCATGAAGAAATAGGAAATCTGAAGATATGATTGCTAGTTAAGACATTGAATCAGTAATCAAAACAATAAAAAACAAAAAAACCTCCCAACAAAAGTCCAGAACCCAATGCCTTCATTGGTAAAGTCTACTAAACATTTAATGAAGTATGGATGCCAACCCTTCTCAAACTCTTCCCGAAAACTGAAGAAGAGGGAATACTTCAGGACCATTTTACAAGACCAGCACTCTGACCTGAACCAGTCAGTTGGGGAAAGTTTCTCTCCATCACTGCCAATGAGTCTGTCACCTGGGGCCTCTCCATCCCCCAAAGAAAGATGAGGTCATTAGCATGGTAAGACACCTTGTTTTCCCCCTAGCAAACAGCCTCCTCTGGAACAATCCTTTTCTTGTACTAATAACTTTCTTGCTGCCACCCCCCCCCCCATTTATAAGAACCTCCACTGTGTACAATTCCTTGGGGTGCCTCTCTACTTGCTAGATGGGGTGCTGCCCGGTTCATGAGTCACTTAATAAAGCCAATTAGATTGTCAAATGTACTTGTTTGAGTTCTGTTATTTAGGAGAACTGATGACGGGGAGGGCACTGGAAGCAAACTTCCAGCGGCATTTGGGGACAATGAGAAACACAGGCATGGTACTTGCAGATTCTCTGAGTCTGCTGTCTTTCTCATAGTCTCGAGGTCTGCACTTCAGCTCCTCTCAGTCTGATTTGTCTTTTGAGACAACTGAGCTCCTGATCTAATTGGCTTTCTTTTAACAGAGTGGGTGAACTTGTGCTGGGGGACAGTTGTGCCCAGAGTCCATTGAGCTGGCATATTTGCCTGGAGCCTAACTGAGAGGGCAGACCAGTCAGCCTGGAGCCACGCCCCTAGCCTTTCAGGTCACAGTTCCCTGGGTTGGGGGGCATGACCTCAGCCAGATTTCAGGGCACTTGGTGGTGGTGGACACAGGATCAGGATGCCCTACGGCTGATCGATTAAGGCACGTGTCTACTTCTCTTATTTAGTATAAGTAAGTGGTCATGGCTGGTGGGATTTCAGAGGCCAAAAGGCACAAAATCAGTGGGCACGGATGGAGCATTTCCAGGCTGTTAATAGTGCCTACCACAGTCCTCAAGAGGACTCCCATGACAGGATAAATTGGTCATGCAACAAGGGAGATCTACCCTGGGTCACCTGCTGAGCTCAAGAAAACGTCCTTGCCACAAGGCACACTGTAAACTGCACAGTCCCCAACCCCAAGGCACACCTCTTTTAGATTATTAATTACTTCAGCTCTGAGAAACCCAAAGCCTTAGCTCATGGGATCTTTAAGTTCTAAAGTCAGCACACTGCTCTCCAGCAGGCCTGTTTGTTCTATATCTAAGCACTTTAGCCCCAGAAGTTAAATGTATCTAGGAATATAAAAGAAATTATTTTAAAAACCTGGAATTAAAGCAGCCATTATGGGGACTGTTCTAATTAGACAAGATAGTTCATTTAAGAAGTACACTTAAAAGTAAAGACTCTTAAAAAAAAAAAAAAAAGTCAGGGCACCCAGGTGGCTCAGTCGGTTAAGTGTCCAATTCTTGATTTCTGCTCAGGTCATGATCTCAGGGTTGTGAATCGAGGCCCGCATTGGGCTCCTTGCTCAGTGGGGAGTCTGAGAGTCTCTCTCTCTCTCTCTTTCTCCTGTTCCCTACCCATGCAGGCACACTCACGCTCTTGTTCTCTCCCAAATAAATAAATCTTTAAAAAAAAGTAAAGGCTCTTAAATTAAGTAAACAGAATGGTATGCCCATTTTAATTGGTGTGCAGGAGCTTCCAAAAGACTTCAAGATTCCACAATAGTTTCATTGAAAGATTCATAACAAAAGGCTAATGAAAGAATTAAAAACATAACCGGTACCTGGCACGAAAGGCTGTAACTGTGGGGCTCCTCTCTGTCCTTCCCACCTGAGTACTCGGTGGACTTTCTGTCTGAATGGCCTTTCTACTTGGAAGACATGGTTACCTTTGAAAATAAAACGCCCTGAGGTGACACAGTGGTCGTCCTCTGGGGTCTTTCATCCCCTGGTCAAAGGCTAACCTAAGGCCATAGTTAATTTCTTAAACCCAGGGAGAGTCCTCAACAGTCATTTTAAAAACAGATTACCACCTGAGCCCAGCTGAGAAAGGGAAATAAAAATTCACGGTGTTCCTTCCTTTCCAAATCCCAAACCACTGGTTATTGATCCTTTTCTCCTGGGAATAGCTGTTTCCTTCTTGCTCATCTTGTTTCACATTCTGAGAACATGGCTTGGCTTTCCGCCTGCTTTGGTTCTTTCTTTGGCTCTCTTTGGGAGTGGCTCTAGATCTTATAAAAATAGTATCTTTTACATCCTCTTTGAGGATGCTTCTTAGGCCCATGAGGTTGTTATATACTGCCAGAAATCTTTACTATTTGTCCCAGCTAAAATCTAACAAGATATTTTAGGGTTTTTTTTTTAAGATTTTATTTATTTATTTGACACAGAGAGAGAGAGATCACAAGTAGGCAGAGATGCAGGCAGAGAGAGAGAGAGGAGGAAGCAGGCTGCCTGCTGAGCAGAGAGCCCGATGTAGGGCTCGATCCCAGAACCCTGGGATCATGACCTGAGCCGAAGGCAGAGGCTTTAACCCACTGAGCCACCCAGGCGCCCCTAACAAGATATTTTTAAAAGATTTTTAAAATCTGTAATAAAAAATATGGCCAAATTAAAAGCTGATATTCAGAGCCTGATAAAAAAAATTTGAGGCCTTCTCCCTAAGTTAAATGTACCCAGAAAAAAAGACTTTCTCATAGGAAGATGGATGTATGAGTCATTTAATATGTTTTAGGCAACAGCCCCATTCTCTGAGAAACTAAAAACAGCCCTGTTTTACAAATCTGGTCTTTATAGGACCAGGGGTATAGTTCCAAAAATAATTCAAAGACCAATCCTCTTTACTAACTCCAAAATCTCCCGTATTTATCTCAAAGAGCATGTAAGTATCACAAAACTTCTGTCCTTAAGAGAACAAAAGTCCTTCTAGAATGAGCATTAGCCACCTAGATCAATAACCTTAATTTATTCCATCTACTAGAAAAACAAACTCAGATTTGACTTCTAAGACTAGTAAATTCTGTACCTATTTCAAGGCATTAATTTCAAAACTGAAGGTATTGGGGCACCTGGCTGGCTCAGTGGGTAGAGCATACAATTCTTGATCTCAGGGTTGTAAATTCAAGCCTTACGTTGCATGTAGAGATTACTTAAAAAATAAAATATTTTAATAAATTAAATAGAAGCTTTAAAGTCAGCATTTATCTGTTCATGTGTGTCTATGTGTTGTAAATGTGTTTCTACCTGGTGATGGTATTGCCAACATTAATTTGTGGAAGAAGTCTATTTAGTTGGTTTGAAGGCGAGTGCTTGTAAGGATTGCACATTCTAAAACTCAAAGCGATAAAAACTAACCCAAATGCTTTTCAAGTTCATATGATCTGGGAAAATACTTTATATAAAAGCTAGCTTGTGATTGATGGTTTAATCAAAATGTTGGGGAGGAAGAATTTCATCCTCCCTTCAAGATTCTTCTAGCTGGACTTAGAATCAAACTAACATGAGGCAGATTAACAGGGGAAAATAAAACTTAATAGTGTTTGTATAAGAAATCCATACAGACATGAAAATTCCAAAAATAGTCAGTCAACAAGATGTATATGAGCCAAAGAGAGGGGTAGTGATCTAAGGAAACCAAGGAGAGAAAGATCACTAACAAGAAGGTGAAAGGAGGTATTTGGAAAACACAGGTGCCCTATAAGGCAGATAAATTTCTTAGGTAAAGAGAGATCTTTGTTAATAACTCTCTTAAGCCAAAGGGAGGTAAGGAACTTCTCCTGAACTGCTGGGTTTTGACTGCTTTTAATTCAGATTAATCTCAATGTCAAAATGGCCCATCTTGGGGCTGCCTTCCTTTGGCCCGTACAAAACTAAATATGTCTTTGGAGCTATTGACATTAAATATAGAATTTGTATTTTACCTGAGTTTACTAGTCAAATAGGTTTATGTTATCTTACAGGATTTATCCACAAAAAATAAAAGCTTAGACTGACTTTGTCTGAGGCTTAATAAAGTTTTTGTAAGTAATCTAAACATAATTATTAAAAACAAGTAGGTTACGGTTAAGTGGCCAACTTGGTTTCAGCTCAGGTTGTGATCTCGGGGCTCATGAGATCGAGCTTCCCTTCAGGCTCTGCACTCAGGGTGGAGTCTGTCCAAGTACTCTCTCCCTCTCCCTCTGCCCCTTACCCCCCACTTGTGTGCTCTCTCTCTCTCTCTCTCAAATAAATAAATAAGGTGTAAAAAAAAAAGGTAAAAACAAGTAGGTTAAATAAAAAGTTTAGGTAAATTTTCCAAATAGTGTAGGGGCCAAGGGCAAACCACCCCAAAATGGGTCACTTTGGCATAAAGATTATTTTGAGTTAAAAGCAGTCAAAACCCAGCAGATTCTGGAAGAGCCCTTTATCCACCCCCACCCCCCATTAACAGCCTGCCTGTACCACCAGAGAAGGACCTACTAATAGAGAGACCTCTTTATCTAAGAAACTAACCTGCATAGCAGGGCAACCTTTGTTTCCAAACACCTCCTTTCACCTTCCTTCTACTGGTCTTCCTCCCCCTTTGGATCCCCAGACTCTACTCTTCCCTTTAGCTCAAATTGTCCTATTAGCCTCATATTGCTTGACCTTGACATTTCATGTCTATGCGGAGTCTCTGCATGTAGGAAACAAAATTTTATTTTCTCCCATAAATCTGTCTCACATCAATTGGATTCTTAGTCCAGGACCTTAAAGGGAAAATATGTTTTCTTCCTCCCCAACAATATTTTTCCCAAATATTTTTGGTAACTTAAAAATCTTTAAAGTTTTGCCAAGTTAAATAATGAGTTGAATTAAACTCATTAGATATCTAAATAATTTCCAAATTAGATGAAATACTAGAATACTAATTACTAAATATAGGTATATCTGCTTTTGGTTTCTTATTGCAGAGAAACTAAAAATATTTAGATATGCTAATGTTACATTAAAATAAATTAAAAAGGCATATGCTTCTGAAAATTTTTAAATGCATCCATAAATTTGCAATTTAAAAACATGTTGATATGACAGACTGCTCACCATTGCTTAGTTTTCACTAGAAACCAAGATGACTAAGAGTTAAAAATTCTAACTGATATGTAATTAAAACTACTAAAAATAGTAAGAGAAACCTGCATATGCTGGAAAATGAGATATGAGATATGTAAATAATAATAATTTTGCCTTAAAATGAAGCTGCTTTCAAGTGAAAACTAAAGACAAAATGAGAATATAGAAAAAATAGAAATTTATTTTAGGGGTGCCTGGGTGGCTCAATGGGTTAAAGCCTCTGCTTTCGTTTCAGGTCATGATCCCAGGGTCCTGGGATCGAGCCCCGCATTGGGCTCTCTGTTCCGAGGACAGCCTGCTTCCTCCTCTCTCTCCCTGCCTGCCTCTCTTGCCTACGTGTAATCTCTGTTTGTCAAATAAATAAGCAAAATCTTTAAAAAAAATTATTTTAAAAATTTGAATTTTAATGTGTGGTCAAGCTGGCTAAAATTAAAGTAAGTTTTAATATTCAACTTAAGCTTGTGCAAATGTTAGCTAGGATCCAACTGGAAGTTACTTAAATCAGAAGGCTGAAAGCTATCAGCAGAATGAAGAGGAGGAAGGGACAAAAGCAGGGAAAAATGTGTTTTGTCTTGCAACACTAACAGTTCCCACCAAGGAAAGGCAAGGTTGTTTCATTTGATAGTCACTTGCTTAGGTGTGTCTTGCCTGGTAGCCTCTCGTTTGAGCCAATGTGACCAGGTTTGGAGCTGAGGACCTGCGCAGAAGCCCCCGAGTTGTCCTAAAGTTACCTTTAGATCATTATAATACCAAGATCTCCTCCTATGGTTGGTTTTCCTGCCATTTTTTTGGAAAAAATGATGTATGCACTAGCATGCTGACACGCTAGACTTGTACAATGAGCCAAAGTGCCTAAGTGATAAAACATGGGTGAGTTCCTTAATGTACATGCCAGCTCCCTGCCCTTTAATACACCGAATAAAGATTTCTGTGCTAACTCCACAGGACAGCACTTTGAGAGCTATCTCCGTGTCTCTTTATTTGTAACAAGTGATAAAGGTTCTTTGCCTCTAATACTCCGTTGGGTTGTGTTCAGTTTAATACAACCCAAGCAGCAAACTCCTTTCACTCAGTTACACAAAATTAAAATTTGGTCCACTCTCTGTTAAAAGGGCAAAGTTTTCTTGGACTTTGGTCTACTTTTGATAAGATTATATATGTTTCTTTACCTTTTAAATAATAAGTTTTTAACAACCTATTATCCTACTTAGATAAGTGCTTGAAAACATTTTTTGATATTTTTTACAAACTTCCCCAAATCAAATTCTTAAAAAAAAAAGTCTTTTGAACCTGGACTATTCCAAAAGATTTATTAAACCAATTAGCTTTATTTAATATGTAAATGACATGGAAAATACTGTCAAAGAATAAATATTAAGACCTTTTTAGTTATATTTATAAAATTATAGTACAGGTAGATAAAGTCTATTCTGCTTCTGCGAAAAACTGTCTTCTCATTGCCAGACTTTTGTTATCCTAAGGTCATTGTGACACAGTTACAGTCTGTTTTACAGGGGAAAAAAATTAATATAGACAAATAATGGTTATAAATTCAGTAAACAGGACCATGAGAAGTCAAAGTTGGTCACTCGGTTCTTCTAAGCTCCCTGACAAAGCTAATTTATTGGTTTTTGCATTCCTTCACTGACCATAGTACATTTAAGATGAGTCAAATTATGACTAGACAGTGGTGTAGAAACTTCTACAGAATTTTAACAGCTGCAACTGAACTTAATTATACTACCACTTAGTATGAGTTTTTAATATGTTCTTGTTATTTTATATGTGTTTTCTGGATAGGTTAAAGTCACAAGGCTGATGCCCTCAGAGTAAAAAGTTATAATAATAATAATAATAATAATAGTAATAATAAATTTCTTTCCCAATTGGGGTGCATTTTCCACTATCTCCAGTGATCAAGACATGCACTTCATTGGATAAATCATAGGAGTCTTAACAGAAATCTTATGAAATTCTTGAAATTCTACCAGAATGCAACCTTCTACTGATCCCTTGTCTCTTGCTAGTATGACCAGCTACTATGTCTCTAAGATTTTCTGCTCAAGGCTGTCATCAACAGGTTAAAGAAGATCCTTATTGGATCCTAATTCAAATGCACCTGTAAGTCAAAGTCTACAGCCTGCTGACTGGTATTCTAAACCATCACCAGAGATGCCATTAAAAGGAAGCCTACCATGTTCTGACGACTGATCTTGCTGCAAAACTGAAAGATACTAGAGACCTCCAAATAAAATTGATGAGGAAGAAATAGCTGACATGGAGGTGGTCTTCTTTTGTCAAGATGCTGGATCAAGACTTTATAAAAACATAAAATCTTTTCCCTTTCTTTTCCTTTCCTTTCCTTTATTTTACTTTCCTTTACTCTGACATTGGCCCAGAAGGATGGCTCCCTCATCTCCCAGGCCACTCCTAGGCATGGGTAACCTCTTTTATGTCAGGCTAGAAAAAATATCTAACTGTGCCTCTAGCTTTTCAAGAGCAGAATAAGACATCTCATTTGTCACTCCCCTAACTTGACTGTTGAATGAAAAAGGACAATTCTTTTGTCAAGTTCCAATTCCCTGGTTAGGGATAAATGTAAACGAGGCCATCATCAAAAATTCCTTAATTGGGGCACCTGCGTGGCTCAGTTCGTTGAGTGTCCCACTCTTGATTTTGGCTCAGGTCGTGATCTCAGAGTCATGAGACTGAGTCCCGCGCTGGGCTCCATGATCATTTTGAAGTCTGCTTGTCCCTCTTCCTCTGTTCTCCCCCTCACTCAGTCTCTCTCTCTCTCAAATAAATTAGCTAATTTTTGAAAACCTCCTTAATCCTTAAAATCATTACAAACTACAGCAATAGCAGCCCAACAAAAGTCTTTAGATTCTCTGACCACAGTTGTCCTTGGTAACAAAATATCTCCTGATTATCTTTTAGCTGAAGCAAGGAGGTGTCTGCTCTGTGTCCAACATCACGTGCTGTGCCTGGGTTAATGCTTCTGGGGAAGTTAAAATTCAATTACATGAGAACAAGCTGCTTGGCTTTAAAAAGAGCCTCCTTCCATGGAGCCTTTCTTTGACTTATTTGATTTTGAATGATTTAGGTCTTAAGGACCATGGCTCTAAAGTGCACTCCAAATATTGGGAATTATCCTCTTATAGTAATCATAATAATCTCCCTGGTGCATTGTCTTCTCTCAAAAGCTTGAAATGCCTGGTTTGCAGTGACGAACCACCAAGCAAGTGATCTCCCTAACACTGGAACATCAAAGGAAGGAAAAAAATTAACCAATTTGAAGAATGTGAGCCAGAAGCCATGACCCACAAGTATCGCAGGGGCCAAGTAAAAACCTTAAGATCCGTAGATACCACAGAAAGGAGCGACAAAAACTGAACTAGAGCAGTAGCTAAGAGTGGTTTTCATGCCTTAAGATTTGATCTTATCTCTCAGTTAAACTGAGAGTCTGACCAAAAGGAGGGAGTTGCTTAAAAAAAAGAAAACTATGAGCCCAAATTGGTGTCACTTAGAATGAATTCCCAAACTTGGACTTAATACCAAATGTAATTGTTGTTTCGACCTCCTCAGAAATGTGGCCTTAACCGGTCAGTCAGGAAATTTGTCTTTCCATCAGCGCCAATGAGTCTGTCATCTGGGTCCTCTCAATCCCCCAAAGAAAGATGAGGTCATCTGCAAGATAAGACACTTTGCTTTTTCCCTAGCGAACAGCCTCCTCTGGAACAATCCTTTTCTTGTACTAATAACTTTCTTGACCCCCACCCCCTGTCTATAAGAACCTTCCATTGTGTACAACTCCCTGGGGTGCCTCTCTACTTATTAGATGGGGTGCTGCCTGGTTCATGAATCATTTAATAAAGCTAATTAGATCTTCAAATTTTCAAAAAAGATTTTATTTATTTATTTGATAGAGACACAGCAAGAGAGGGGACACAGCAGGGGGAGTGGGAGAGAGAGAAGCAGGCTTCCTGCTGAGCAGGGAGCCCAATGCGGGGCTCCATCCCAGACCCCTGAGAACATGACCTGAGCAGAAGGCAGACGCTTAATGACTGAGCCACCCAGGTGCCCCTAGATCTTCAAATTTACTTGGTTGGATTTTGTTATTTAGCCGCAGTTAGGCAAGAAAAGAAAAAAAAAAGGCATCCGAATTGGAAAGAAAGAAGTAAAACTGTCTCTATTTGTAGATAGACATATTTTATACAGAAAACCCTAAAGACTCCACCAAAAAACTGTTAGAACTAATAAATGAATTCAGTGACATTGCAGGTTACAAAATTAACATCAAAAAATCAGCTGCATTTCTATACACTAACAATGAACTATCAGGAAGAGAAGTTAAAAAAAAAAATTCTTGTTTGTGACTGCACCGAAAAGAATAAAATACTTAGGAATAAATTTAACCAAAGAAGCAAAAGACCTGCACACATAAAACTGTAAAAAACTGATGAAAGAAATTAAAGAAGACACAAATAAATGGAAAGGTATTCCACGCTCATGAATTAGAAGGATTAATATTGCTAACATGTCCATACTACTCCAAGCAGTCTACAGATTCAATGCAATCCCTATCAAAATTCTAATGGAATTTTTCACAGAAATAGAACAAACCATGTTAAAGTTTGCAGGGAGCCACAAAAGACCTTGAAGAGCCAAAGCAATCTTGAGAAAGGACAACAAAGCTGGAGACGCCAAACATCCCACTTCCTAATTTCAAACTATATTACGAAACTACAGTAATCAAAATACAATGGTACTATGTGATTTCACTCATAAGTAGAATCTAAAAAAAAAAAAAAACCAAAACAGAAAAAAGAATAAACAAAAAACAGACCTATAAAAATAAAGAAAACTGATGGGTGCCGGAGAGGAAGGGCGGGGCAAAATTGGTGAAAAGGGGTGGGAGGCAGAGGCCTCCAGTTATGAATGAATAAATCATGGGAATTAAAGTTACAGCATATGGAATATAGTCAATGTATTGTGATAGTGTTGTATGGAGACAGATGATAGCTACACTTGTCGTGAGCAAAGCATAATGTATAAACTTGCCAGATCACTATGTTGTACACCTGAAACTAATCCAACATTGTGAGTCAACGATACTAAAAAAATTAGAAATAAAATAAAACAGATAAAAGAGAATAACAATACATTTTCTATGAGATTTCAGAAAACAGTATGGCATTGGCATAAAACAGACACATAAATCAATGGAACAGAACCAGAAGCCCATATATATGGTCAATTAATCTATGACAAAGAACAGAAGAATATACAAAGGGGAAATGATAGTCTCTCCAACAAATGTTGGTGAAAAAACCGGACAGCCACATGAAGAGGATAAAACTGGACCACTTACACTATACACAAAAATTAACTCAAAATTGATTAAAGATTTGAACATAAGATGTGAAACCATAAAACTCCTAGAAAAAAGTATAGCCACTTATGGTTTGTCTCCCTCCCAATCCCATCTTGTTTCTTTTCTTCTTTTTCTGCCCCCCTAGTCCCCCATGTTGCATCTCCACTTCCTCATATCAGGGATATCATATGATAGTTGTCTTTCTCTGATTGACTTATTTCACTAAGCATGATACCCTCTAGTTCCATCCACGTCGTTGCGAATGGCAAGATTTCAT
>PISX010025527.1:0-26040 GCA_004024625.1 Mellivora capensis | reverse complement strand
TTTTTTTTTTTCTTAAGTAGTAATTATCAACATTCTAAGGTAGACAAATTACTTTGTCTTTTTTGGAAAAGTGAAATCATCCTTCCAAATGAACACCTCAACTCACCTGTTCCTCATGTAACTTGAGTGGGGTCTGGTTTCCTCCAGCTTCCAGGCCCCCACCTGGTGGATGCTTCTGCAGGATCCTGACAGCCCATTACCACCATCCCCTGGGACATGGGGCACAATGCTAAAATTGGGGGATGGCTCTGGGGCTGTTACCGCCACACCTGTGCTGGGGAAGCAGCCAGGAACCTGGAGGACCCTACAGCGGGATCCTGACAGCCCATTACCATCATTCCCTAGGAACATGGGGGACACTGCTGAAACTGGGGGATGGCTCTGGGGCTTGTTGGCACCACACCTGTGCCTGGAGGGGCAGGAACATGGAGGACCCTCCTGCACACCCCTGACAGCCCATTACCACCAACCCCATGGACAGGATGCAAAATGCTGAAGCTGGGGAACTGCTCTGGGGCTTGTTAGTGCCACACCTATGGGGGGGTGGGGAACAGGGGACACCCTGCTGAACTCGGGGTGCTGCTCAAGGTCCATTATCTGCACTGTGCCAGGGGACGGGAGGCACCCCACTAAAGTTAGGGACTGTGTGCTGTCTTTACATGCACTCTTCCTGGGGATGCAGGAAACCCTGAAATGTCTGCAACCCATATGCCACAAAAGCTTGGGTGAGTGTGCGCCCTGGAGTTCAGGGGTCTGGGGGATAGGGTCAGCTGATGGGCATTGGGCAGAAGAGACTTTCAAGGAAAAAGAAAACCCATCTGAATCCCCATGATGAACTCGCTTCATGTGTCCTTCAAGGACCCTACCCTCCACACCAGCGCACAGCCCCAACTCACTAAGCCAGGACCCAAGCCCAGGATCTTTCCCAGCATCCCTTTGCCGCCGGCCGCTGCTGCAACCTCTGGCAGCTCTGGGTCCACCCACAGAGGACACAGCTCCACATCAACATGCTAATGGATCGGTTGGGGAGGGTGGTGCCCTTAGCCTATTGGATGCTGCACCTACCTGCACCCAAGCGACCCGTCCTTACACCCGAGCCTCCCTGCTCAAACACCTGGCTCTGAGGGACAGGCATGGGCAGGTCATGGGCAGGGCACCCCCTCCCCCAGACATCTGTCCCCTTCCAGAGACCCCTCTGCCTGCAGACCACCCTCAGACCCTATCCCTTCCCTTCCAGCACCAGCCCTGCCTGCAGAGCTGTTCCTGGCTCCTTGGCAAGGTCAGGAGCTCTCAGACCTTCCCAGGCTTGGGCTTTAGGAAATGCAATGATTGGAGCACCTGGGTGGCTCAGTTGTTAAGCGTCTGCCTTCAGCTCAGGTCATGACCCCAGGGTACTCGGATCTAGCCCCACATCTGCCTCCCTGCTCAGCGGGAAGCCTGCTTCTCTCCGTCCCACTCCCCCTGCTTGTGTCCCTCTCTCAGTGTCTCTGTCAAATAGTAAATAAAATCTTTTTTTTTTTTTTTTTTTTCAAAAAGGAAATGCAATGGTTTCCCACATTTCCAAGGCAATTTTAAGACCCAAAAAGTAATGTTCTAAGCGGGAGGAGCTTCACCTGGTTTCACCCATGGAGTGGATAGTGCTTTTCAGACCTTCCAGCATCCTCTAGGATGAGCCCATTTGTGCTGGAATATATACACATATGCGTGGTTCTGCAGGGAAGCTCCAGAACGAACAAGAACAGGCGCCCTTCTGTGATGTTGGAGTTGTGAACCAGGAACATTGATTTTTCGCTTAAAAAGAAAACATATTGTTACTGTCTACACTAAAGGAACAGACCCTTCTAAACATTTTAGAGAGAAAAGAAGAGAGTTTTATTCAAACCCAAGTCGAGACAGCTGCCTGGGAGACACTATCTTCACAAGGAAGGGAGTGCTCTGGGGGAGGAACATTCAGGGCAGGTTTCTAGATTCGTTCTGTTTTGTTTTACATACTGAGTTACACATCATCATGAGGAAGAACATTCCAGAAAGTTACAGACTTTTTCTTATGTTTTCAGTATGTGCAAGTCAGTATGACTTTAATCTTATGGGAGCAGGAGAGATTCTTTCGTTTTTCTTATCCTTATATTTGCAATGGCATTTTTTGGTTATCTTTTTCTTCTCCTAGGAGATGTACAACATGTGCTTGGGGCAGAAATAGGGCCCATGCTCTGACGTTTTGCCCAGTCATTTTGAGCTTGCTAAAACATTAAAGGATAGCTTCCCTGGGAGCCCAGGATCCAGCCCATGGATGGTAAAAGACAAAAATTTCCATTATCATTCTAATTACTACTAAAGAGAGGAACTTGAGACAAAAACACTTTTTGAGAGCTTTTGAAAATATAATTTAAAACTATGTTGTACCAGTACAACATATTAACTTTACAAATGTAAAATTTTGTCTGCTGTTAAAGCACTTGCAAAAACCACACATCCTACTTCAGCTTTATTGCACAATATCTATACGAAAATATTAATTTTTAAATTAGAAAACATAAAAAGCTTTCAAACTATTTCTCTCTCTTTTTTAAGATTTTTTATTGATTTATTTGACAGAGATCACAAGTAGGCAGAGAGGCAGGCAGAGAGAGAGAGGAGGAAGCAGGCTCCCCGCTGAGCAGGGATCATGACCTGGGCTGAAGGCAGAGGCTTTAACCCACTGAGCCACCCAGGCGCCCCAATATAGAAGGGACAATTTTAAAGACAATGCTCTATAAGAATGTCTACCCAGAAAATAACAAACTTCCACAGGATACCAAGCTGGACGGATGCTTTGGAAGATTCAGGACAAAGCACTGTTTAAAACCAGTCCAAGATACTTAATCCAAACTGTACGATCACTCTTCATTAGGAATCTAGATGCCACTCAAGGGGGTTTCTTATACTTACAAAAGTTGAGGCATTTTTCAGTGTGAGCATTCTGAATATCGCTTACATATTAAAAACCATACTTCCCCCTGGCAAGCAGCCACTTGCAGGTTTTTTCCTTCATGCAGATTATCTCTGGCAACTGTTTTTGACAACTATTAAATGATCATTTTAACTCATTTATGCTGATAGAAAACACCACGTTAAATACTTTTAAAACGCAGTCCTTTACAAAAATCAGTTTATAAATTTGTATCATAAAAATTAGTGTCAAAGACCATCAAAATGGCCTTCATTTGCTGGATAATAGTTGGTTCTCCAGAGCTGGGATGGCAGATGTCCCACTTTCCCATGTAGTGTTAATCAGGAATAAATTCCAGCACTCAACTGGAATCCCAAGACAGGTTAGTAAGGTTGTATGATGGATTCTAGTGGGCTACTACCCTGGGTCTGTTTTCCAATGTAGGTGTTAAAATACAGCAAATCTTGGTGATATAATTCACCTCAGACAATGAATATAATCTGGAGATGCAAAAGGAAAAATGTTCATATAATACATTATCATTGGGGTTGTGTGTATCATAGAAAAGGGAAAAAATCCTTATTTGTTAGAACAAGGATTCACCAAATTTGATACATATATAGATGATGCATCATTCCTTATTAAAGCACGTTGTTTCAATCTCAAGTGTTTTTAAATGTATGCCTCTGTGCATCAGATTGCCTTTGGGAACTTATGACCTGCATAAGCAAAGTCAAATACAGTAGTCCACATCTGTGTAGAGAAAATAATTATTAAAATAGTGGTTATGTGCTCACCTCGGGACATGCCACCCCGGAACACGGCAGGAGGTGCCGAGTGCCAGGTGCCAAGCACCTTTAACAACACTACTAAGCCTCCATCAGAAAGGATGAATACCCAACTATTGTATCAACATGGACGGGACTGGAGGAGATTATGCTGAGTGAAATAAGTCAAGCACAGAGAGTCAATTATCATGTGGTTTGACTTACTTGTGGAGCATAAGGAATAACATGGAGGACATTGGGAGATGGAGAGGAGAAGGGAGTTGGGGGAAATTGGAGGGGGAGACGAAGCATGAGAGACTGTGGACTCTGAGAAACAAACAGGGTTTTGGAGGGGAGAGAGGTGGAGGGTTGGGTGAGCCTGGTGGGGCATGGATTGCATGGAGCACGGGGTGTGATGTATAAACATTGAATCTTGGAACACTGAAAAAATACTACTAAGAAATCAAAATGATGCCTACAGAAGGTTAACCTGTTCCGTGGTCAACACAGGTAACAGAGGTGTTCACAGAAGCTGGCCTCCTCCCTTTCTCCTGCCCAAATCTGGGTTTGACAGATGATTTAAAGTCATAGTTTTAGGATCTCCCATCATCTTAGAGCTGTCTGGCACCATTCCCTTGGACTACAGAATAAAACAGAATAGTTCATTGTCACAACACTAATTTAAACTTGAAGTCCCCCTAAAGCTTGGGTACACTGTCTTCATTCTTTCCCTGCAGATTTTGACTAATGTAAGTCATGGTCATACCATATAAACACTAGATGGTTGGGAAGTAAGTAATCGTGGGTAAGGTAATAGTTGAGTAAAGTTTATAAGCATTGTCTCATTTCGTAGAAGAGGGTGAGCTGAGGGTCTTTAAATACTATTTCAGACCTGTGTTACAGCACACTCTGAACATACCAGAACCTGAATCAACTTTAAAAAGATAGTTCTTTCAGTAACTTTAATATCGGAAAAATGTTATAATGTCTCTATTCCTAGGGATCTTTGAGTATCTTACTCAGAGGTCCTCCACCCTTAATGATCATGATAGGCAGGGGTAAAAAGGCCAGCTGAATTCATTCCAGTTGACCACACAACAAGAAAATCCTGAGACTTGAGATGTTTCCAGATCAAGAAGACCAGAGATAAGAGGGAAATAGTACCATGTATGGAATAACAAGGGATTTGGAGTCAGTTTGGGGATCCCACTTAGGTTTCTGACACTAAAATCCTCTGTAACTCAAATCAACTCTGAGCCCCTGTCTAGCCATCTAGAAAATGTGACTAATAATAGCTACATCATAGTTTGGAAGTTTAAGAGGGAGAACTCCACAAAGAGCTGGTATAATGCTCTCAAGAGCAGGCACTCAGGAAGCCATAATTACTATTGGGGTCTATTTCTTTTCCAGAAGAAAGAACACATGTTGAATCTGTATTTCTAGTAGATGACTCACAAGATGATTTTCAAACCTTAAGGAAGGTCAAGAACCTGTTATTGTGTCATATTTCACTCAGAAAACGTGCTGCTGGACTGGTGAGGACAATACGATGGCACCGTCATCTCTAGGGGTATAGAGCCTCCCATTTCCATATGACCATGTTGTCCCCCTTAGCTCAGGGCCACCAGAAAGGGCAGCTAGGGCGGGGGGGTCACCATCATCACTAGGAGTCAGGAGCTTCCCATTTCCATATGGCCACGTTGTCCCTCTTAGCTCAGGGTCACCAAAAAGGACAGCTGTTGGGGGACCACAGGCCAAGGCTGCCAGGTGTGGCTGGGGCAGGCAGAACTCTGACTTCGGGCTCAACTCCTGTCTAGCTAATTATACTGCTCTTCACACATAGAGCCATTGTCTGTGAGCTCTGATGTGGGAAAGGTTGTGAATTTCCCTTGTGATTCCCTCTCTGACCCTTAGGATATGTAGTAAAGTTACATTTAATTTTTATACATTGAGGGATTTCCCGGTTTTCTTTTCATTATGACTATGGCTCAATTCCCCTGTGGTATAAGAATATGATCTAGTTAATTTCAGGCTTTAAAATGTGTAGATTTGCTTCATGGCACAATATCGTCTACTTAGGTAAATATCCTAGGACCCCTGGAAAATAATGTGTTCTGTACTTAATGTGTAATGTTCCATATATGTCAATTAGGTCACATTTGTTACCAATGTTTCATCTGCCTTTTCTATCAAATATTGAGAAAGGTATATTAAAATTTTCAAACAATGCTACTCTAGTCAACATTGGATTAGAGAATCTACCAAATGTTATAAGGCAAGAGAAACAAAAAGAATAAGAATTGAGAGGATAATTGTGACTATTCACAGATAATATGAGGGTGTACATAGGAAATATAAAATAGTCTATAAATACACTATTAGAATTAAAAATGGAAAACTTGCAAATCTTAGAACCAAGAAAGCGCTCCAGAAAGCAGCTGAGGAAAGAGATTTCTTATGTATGGAAGGAGGAACATCAGGATAATGTCAGACATGTCTACAGAGACCTGGCAAGCCAGAAAGGACTGGCAAGACATATTCAGGATACTAAATAAGAACATGAAGCCAAAGATACATTATCCAGCAAGGCTGTCATTCAAAGAAGAAATACTACCTATTCTTCTGAAGCTATTTCAAAAAATAGAAACAGAAGGAAAACTTCCAAACTCCTTCCATGAGGCCAGCATTACCTTGATCCCCAAACCAGGCAAAGACCCCATCAAAAAGGAGAATTACAGACCAATATCCCTGATGAACACGGATGCCAAAATACTCAACAAGATCCTAACCAATAGGATCCAACAGTACATTAAAAGAATTGTCCATCACGACCAGCTGGAATTTATTCCTGGAATACAAGTGTGGTTCAACATTCACAAATCAATCAACATGATAGAGCACATTAATAAAATAAAACACAAGAACCATAGGATCCTCTCAATTAATGCAGAAAAGGCATTTGACAAAATACAACACCCTTTCCTGATTAAAACTCTTCCAAGTGTAGGGATAGAGGGGACATTTCTTAGTTTCATAAAAACCACCTATGAAATGCCCACAGCAAATACCATTCTCAATGGGGAAAAGCTGAGGGCTTTTCCCTTAAGATCAGGAACACAACAGGGATGCCCACTCTCACCACTATTGTTCAACAGAGTACTAGAAGTCCTAGCCTCAGCAATCAGACTACAAAAAGAAATAAAAGTCATTCAAATTGACAAAGAAGTCAAACTCTCTTCACAGATGACATGATGCTTTATGTGGAAAATCCAAAAGACTCTACTCCCAAATTACTAGAACTTATACAGAAATTCAGTCATGTGGCAGGATATCAAATCAATGCACAGAAATCTGTTGCTTTTCTATGCACTAACAATGTAACTGTAGAAAGAGAAATTAGGGGATCAATTCCATTTACAATAGCACCAAAAACTGTAAGATGCCTTGGATTAAACCTAAACAAAGAGGCAAAGGATCTAAACTCTAGAAACTACAGAACACTTAGGAAAGAAATGGAGGAAGACACAAAAAGATGGAAAATCATTCCATGCTCATGGATCAGAAGAATAAACATGGCTAAAATGTCTATACTGCCCAGAACAATTTACACTTTCAACACCATCCCTATTAAAAGAACATTAGCATTTTTCATAGAGTTGGAACAAACAACCCTAAAATTTGTATGGAACCAGAAAAGACCCCACACAGCCAGGGAAATGTTGAAGAAGAAAACCAAAGCTGGGGGCATCACAATGCCTGACTTCAAGCTATATTACAAAGCTGTGACAGCATGGTATTCACACAAAAACAGACACATAGATCAATGGAACAGAATAGAGACCCCAGAAATTGACCCTCAACTCTATGGCCAACTCATCTTTGACAAATCAGGAATGAATATCCAATGGAAAAAAAGACAGTTTCTCTGATTAATCGTGCTGGGAAAATTGGAGAGCCACAGGCAGAAGATTGAAACTCAACCATTCCCTTACAACACACAAAAAGATAAACTTAGGGGACGCCTGGGTGGCTCAGTTGGTTAAGCGGCTGCCTTCGGCTCAGGTCATGATCCCAGCGTCGTGGGATCGAGTCCCACATCAGGCTCCTTGCTCATCAGAGAGCCTGCTTCTCCCTCTGCCTCTGCCTGCCACTCTGCCTGTGCTCGCTCTCCCTCTCTCTCTGACAAATAAATAAATAAAATCTTTAAAAAAAAAAAAAAGATAAACTCAGAATGGATGGAAGACGCCAGTGTAGGACAAGAATCCATCAAAATCCTAGAGGAGAACATAGGCAGTCACCTCTTTGACATCAGCCACAACAACTTCTTCCTAGACACATCACCAAAGGCAAGGGAAACAAAAGCAAAAATGAACTATTGGGACTTCATCAAGATAAAATGCTTCCGCACATCGAAGGAAACAGTCAACAATAAGAGAGGCAACCATTGGAATGGGAAATGTTTGGAAATGACATGTCATATAAAGGGCTGGTATCCAAGATCTATAAAGAACTTCTCAAACTCAACACCCAAAAAAGAAATAACCCAATCAAGAAATGGGCAGAAGACATGAACAGACATTTCTCCAAAGACATGCAAATGGCTAACAGGCACATGGCAACATATTCAACATCACTTGCCATCAGGAAATACAAATCAAAACCACAATGAGATATCACCTTACACCAGTTAGAATGGTCAAAATTAACAAGTCAGGAAATGACAGATGTTGGTGAGGAAGTGGAGAAAGGGGAACCCTCTTACACTATTGGTGGGAAAGCAAGCTGGTACAGTCACTCTGGAAAACAGTATGGATGTTCCTCAAGATGTTAAAAATAGAACTACCCTTCCAAACAGAAATTTCATTACTGGATATTTACCCTAAAGATACAGACATAGTGAAAAAAATGTGCACCTGCACCCCAATGTTCATAGCAACAATGTCCACAATAGCTAAACTGTAGAAGGAGCCAAGATGACCTTCAACACATGAATGGATAAAGAAGATTTGGTTCATATATACAATGGAATATTCCTCAGCCATCAGAAAAGATGAATACCCACCATTTGCATCGACATGGATGGACCTGAAGGGGATTATGCTGAATTAAATAAGTCAAGCAGAGAAGGACAATTACCATATGGTTTCACTCATATGTGGAATGTAAGGAATAGTGTGGAAGACCATAGGGGAAGGGAGGGAAAAATGAATGGAAAGAAATCAGAGAGGGAGACAAACCATGAGAGACTCTGGACTCTGGGAACCAAACTGAAGGTTACAGAGAGGAGGAGGAGGGGGTAACAGGGTGATGGGTGTTAAGGAGGGCATGTGTTGTGATGAGCACTGGGTGTTGCACACAACTAATGAGTCATTGAACACTATATCAAAAACAAATGTTGTGCTATATGTTGGCTAACTGAACATAAATAAATAAATAAATAAATAAATACACTTTCTACATGAGAAACATATAATAATGGGAACAGAATTTCAGATTTGCATGATGAAATATTCTCAAGATGTTTCACAGCAGTTTAAGTATACTCAACACTACCAGACTTCATACTGAAAATGTTTAAAATAGCAAAATCAATGTTAGATTTTTTACAATTTCTTAAAAGTACATTCTGTATGATTCCATTTTTATAAAGATTTTTAAAATTTATTTGAGAGAGAGAGAGCATGACACGAGAGTGGTGGGAGAGAGAATGAATCATGAGCCCATACTGCACTAAACACAAACCCTACATGGGGCTTGATCTCACACCACGACAGCACATCCTGAGCCAAAATCAAGAGTCAGTGGCTTAACTGACTCATGGAGAGCGTGTATGTCTCGTCAGCCCAGCAAGTGAAAGAACCATACCTCAGCGCTCAGGCTCTAACAGAAGCAGAATTTCAACATCCTGTTTGGGAGCAGCCACCTCCCCTCTTACATGGCCTTGGGGGACCCCAGAGAAAGTCTTCCTTGTCCTCATGCCTTCAGAGGGAGGAGCTGGCCCCATGTCCTGGGGTCCCCACCCTGTCCCACTGCTGAGGAAGAGCCACACACAGGGACCTGGTGTCAGGAGTGTGGTCTCCCAGGGGCCTGGCAGCCACATTCAAGGACTCGATTGCTTTTGGGGGAAGTGGTGCTCACTGGTGACACCGTTCAACATCCCCCACTGCACTCTGCAGTCCAGGCTCTGTGCCCAGATTAGGTTAATCACCAGCACCCCACATGCTCCTGCCATGGGAACGATCATTCAACATCACCACATTGCACAGAGGCGGAGAGCGAGGCCCTGAGAGGGGAGGCAAATGGCTCCAGTCACAGGACTGGTCAGCAGAGGGGCTGGAAGGCCAGCCCTCCCGAGCTGCCGTTAGCCCAGCCAGAGACTCCCTGAGCCCAGAGAGAACCCTCCCCTGCCTGGCCAGCCACACACTGGCCCCTGAGCTGGATGATGGACTGTTCTTCTTGGCCCTGAGGGTGTTGCCAGCTGACTAGGAGGGAGAATGCAGCTGGTGGGACATGCTGTGGGACAGGTGGGACAGGAGAGAGTGACATGTCTGAGCTAGCAGGAGCCACACTCTGGTCTCCCTCCCAGAGCCTGCCTGGGAGCTGGGGTCTGGATGTCCTAGGGGCTGGCCCACAGCAGGGTATGTGCTGATCAGGGAGGCATGGCCTCCAGGGAGAGTCCACTCAGCCCTCTCCCAGCCCCTGTGAGAGGCTGAGGACTCTCCTCACTGTGGGCCTCCAGGACCCAGAACCAGGCCCGATAGGGCTGACTCGGCTCTAGCTTGTAATGAGTTTGCAGCCCCTGGAGCAGATGGATTTCCTAGGGCTGGAGGGAGGACTGGCTACAGACAAGGACCGGGCTGGGGGAGATGTGAGGCCTCGTGGAGGGTGAAGAATGGGGCATGGGCCGAGTCCTGGGGCCACTGCTCATGTCTGTAAAGGGCTGAAATCCCTGAATGCCCACGGGGTCCCTCATTACAGTAAGAACTCCCTCACACTCGGGCATCCTGGTGGTGGGCCCCTCTGCCCCGGCCTCCATCCCACACTTCTGACTTCACCCAGGGCTGCAACCAGGGACAGGCTGGACTTCTGTCCCAGGGTCCTACCAGGAAGATGAGGAAGGAAGAGAGGAGAAGGGGAATAGGGTGGACTGCTCTTCCCCCTGCCATGAGTCAGCAGCCTCCACTGCTGTCTCCAGGTTCTCCGGCCCAGCCCTGCACTTACCTGGACGCTGGGAGGCGGTCTGCATTCCCGGCCAGCTGGGTGGGGAGTATTCAGTGACCTTTGTGCTCCCAGATGTCCACCCACCTGGCACCCACCTGTGCCTTGCACCCTGAGACTTGCTGCCCAGGATGGGCATGGTTCTGGGGCTAAGCGGACTTTGGGACCACAGAGCCCTTGGTGGTGGTGAGGAAACATGGGGGACCGGTCAGGTGCGGAGCTTGGGTCTTGTGCACATCCACCGTGGGACTGGGTCATGGTACAGGTGCTGTGTCCAGGTCCCCTGTGCACACCTAGCCCTCTCAGGAGGGAGGTCCCACAGGCTTGTAGAAAAGTCTGTTGGCCTTGGATCTTCATGCCTGAACCACTGTGCTCCCGGTCCTGGGAAAATGCTTTGTATCCCCTCAAGGTCCTTCTGAACAGAGGACAGCCTGGGGGCTTAGGGGCTGATGACCTGGGTTTGCAGAACGTGGCAGAGCACTGGACCACTGGCTTAGGGACCAAAGTCAGGACACTCCTTGTTGTAGCCTCAGGATCCCCAGTTTGAAGAGGTTCCAGAGCCAGTGGTCTGGTCAGAGTGAAGAGGCCTTGGGAATGAACCAAGCACCAGGACAGGAGAGGCAAACGGGAGGAGGTTTCTCACATCTCCCCCAGAGCCCCCAGGTCCTGCTCCTGGGAGAGACAGAGACACACAGAAGACAGAGACAGAATGAACACAAAAGAGGGAACCGGGAGAAGTGCAGACTTTCTTCAATCAGGGTGGAAACAATATTCATCATTGTGCTCCATTCTATTTTACATTTTATTCTATCTTACAGTGCAGTCGCACAGGCCATCCACACTGGAGGGGAGAGAATTCCACGGGATGTATGACCAGGATTCGGGGATGCCAGGAACCACTGTGGGGACTGCCCAGCACATGGGCGCAGACAAGGCCCTGGAGTCTGGGCCTAAACCTAATGGGAGCCCCTGGAAGTCTGTGTTGCGAGAAGACAAGGTTGGAATCAATTCACTGCAACCTTCCCACAGGGGCTAGGAGACCGGCAGGAGGAGGGTGGCTTTGCCTGGGCCCTAGAGCAGACCCAGGGCCCTCTGAGCTGTGTTCTATGCCCCACCCAGCCCCCCACTCGTCCTTGCATTGCCACGTGCGTGTCCCAGCCTCCTGTGATAGCAACAAGGTATGTAGAGGTCCTACCCCTGATGGCGTCCCTAGAAGTAGAAGCCAGAAGACCTCACTGTGCAGATGGGGAGACTGGGGAGGTCCTGAGAGGCACAGGGCCTGTCCAGGGTCACAGTCCTGGGCATGAGCAGGAGCCTGGTCTGAACCCAGGTCTGTGTCCTCACAGTGGGGACACCGTCCGCACCTGGGTCTCACAGAGGCTGTGGGTGGGCTATGTGGGTGTCACTCTATGGACAGGGCATGGGGTAAAGGGAGGTCATTGAGCAGCTGGGGGAGGGGGGCCCTCAGGGATCTCTGGTGTGAGGAGGAAGTTGGGTAAGGGGTTCCCAGGAAGCAGTGACCTCACTTTCCTGACAACAGAGCCCAACAGAATTTGGAACCCAGGTAACCAGGCACCCACATTTCAGAGATAACCCCCTGCCCAGTTCATTTCGTTGGAGATCCTTGAAAGAAGAACATGTTTGCGTGTTGCGTCCTGAAGTCCAGAGGCTGCAGGCAGAGGAAAGCACACCCTGCAAATACTTTCCCTCACTGGGGATGTCATATCAGGGCTCCCCAACATCTCTGGTCATTTGGCCAAAAGTACAGAAAGGTGACACCATAAGGCCCAGAGTGAGCCCCCAGCCCCATACACTCTGATCTGACCTATGCAGCCCCAGGTCCCCTCCCCATGTGTGCATGCGAGCATCTGTGTGTGTGTGTGTGTGTGTGTGTGTGTGTGTGTAAAGAAGGCTCGTGGGGTGCGCCCACCCCATTCAAGAGCAGGTTGATGAGAGGTCAGATGCCCAGTGGGTAAGTCATGTTCACACTCCAGGTCAATGCTGGCTGGTGGGACAGGGTGTGGGGGCTGTGAGCTTCTTCCCAGGGTTTATCCTGTGTCCTGCAGGTATGGGTCCCTGTCCTAGGTGTGGGGCTGTGCACGCCCAGGTCTGTATCTGATCTGGGAGCAGCAGGGGGACTGGGCATGAGGGCAGTGCAGATGTCCGGGCAGGGCTGTGATGCATCCGGGTTGGCTACTGGTCCCTGTCTTTGCAGAACACCAGGGATGATGAAACAGGGAGGAGGCTGGTGGACACCTGCTCCTGACACAGGGAGTGACCGTAAGAGGCCCTCCAGGAGCAGGGACTAGGGACTGCCTTGGAAGTCCTCTGACACCCAGGTGTCCTGTCACTGGTGGTACCACACCGGACTCTGGTCCAGGACCCGGAACCCACGGAGGCTGAGCCCGAGGGTGAGATGGCCGGAGCTGGGTGTATGTGGGTGCCTGGGGATGAGTCGGTGCTAGGACCCACAGGCAGGAGACCCCAGAATCTGGTGTGGGGCCAGAAGCAAGGACTGGGCTCAGAGCACCCAGCGGGTGGACTGTAGTTGGGGAGATGTCCCAGTGAGGCTTCCTTCCTGGCTGCAGCTTCTCTGGGAGGCCCTAGGCTGAGCGCTGTCTCTGCAAAGCATACAAACATGTTCTTTGTTCCAGGATCTCCAAAGAAATAAGCTGGGTAGGGGGCTGTTTCTGGAATGTGGGTGCCTGGATACCTGGGTCTACCTCTGAAGAGCTATAGCTGGCCCCACTTCATCCACAGCTCCAGAGGGCGGGGGATGGTGCCCAGAGAGACTTCAGCAGGAGACCAGGAGCCAGCAGGTGACCAGGCACCTGTCCATGGAGAGCCTGATGCTGTCCCAGAAGAGCTGCCACTTCCCCTGCCCCAGCCCCTGTCCCACCCCTGCCCCTGCCAGAGCTGCTCTCCCTTCCCCTGCCCCAGCCTGTGCTCCTGCTCTTGCATCTGTCCCGGCTCCTGTCCCTGCCCCTATCCCAACCCCTGCCCCTACTCCTGCTCCTGTGGGGCTCCCAGAGCCACATCCAGAGCCCGCAGCCCTGCTTCTCATACAATTATCCTTTGTTCTATCTCCCGGCCCTGACGGTCCGCAGGAATGGTTCATCCCTTACCTGTATATTCTTTCTCTCTGGTACATATTAACTGTTATTTTATCTTTCCATGTTCTGTATACTGTTTATTATTTATTTTAAATAAAATTACTTGTTTTCACTTGAACACGTCACGAGCATTAAGTACGTTCCCAACGCTGTGCAACCACACCACAGAACCTCGCTGCAGGACATCTCCCCCAAAGGAGATCCTGAACCCAAAGCCCTCCCTGCCCATTTCTCCTCCAGCCTGGCCTCTCACAATCCCTAAGCTGCTTTCACTCTCTGTTCCTTTACCTGTTCTGGATGTTTCTATACGTGGAATCACACAATATGTGCCTTTGTGTCTGCCCATCTATTTTCAAAGGGGACTCGTTTTTTTCTGTGTTTATGTGACATAGAAATTCCCTTAATCGATATTGAAACCCCCAAAGGATTACAGATGAGATGTAATCATAGAGACCCCTTTAGGAATTATGGTCACAAGATCGGGGTTGAGACCCCTGTTCCTGCTGGGACACCACAGCCTGACCCCAGACAGAACACGGCTGGTTCCTCCTGTGGTCCACACAGAAACCAGGAAAATGCAGAAAGCTGGCAGATACACCAAAGAGGGCAAATGCATCACTCACAACCCAAGGCCAGAGAAAAGTTTCACCTGACTCTGTTCCAAACCAGGCTCCAAGTCATGGGGTTCCACAAGTACAGAGACCAAAAGCATGTAAGTGCAGGGGGGAGGATAGGCATGTGCAAGTCCAGGGGAATATGCGTCAGAGATCGGGAGCTCCTGGGGAAGGGCTCTGGCTGAGGAAGCTCTATGGAGGCAGCTCTGGTCACCCTCAGAGCAGCAGGTGTCTGGTCTGGGGACCAGCAGCCCTGGGAAGAATGTGAAGAACCAGAGATCCAATGCAGGTCCCCCAGAGAGAAGGGTAATGGGCATCCCTGTCTGGGAGAACAGTGAGCAGCACCCTTCCCGGGCCACAGGTGCGCCCATCACCTAGCAGCGCTCAGCCTCGGACTCAGCCCCAGAAACTCTGGCATGATTTTTCACAGATTTATTGTCAGGATTGTTCAGCACAGTGGTGGTGGAGAGAGCAGGGAATGGAACAACGCTAATGCTAAGGAGATGGATGGAATCCATGGTCCCAGTCCTCATGATAGGATGTCCTGTAGCTACTGTCCCAGTGCTGTCCAGGCACAGGATCTGGGAAGCCCCTCCTGAGACACCCTTCCCCCAGCCACCCTGCCCCTGGGAACATTCAGAATTATTTGAGGAGGTGGAGAGGATCCAGGGTGACAGCTGGGCCAAGAAGAAGGAAGGTCAGCACTGGGAGGACAGGTGGATGTGTCCTGAGCCACCATCCAGGGCCCAGGCTGTGACGCCCTCGGACCTCACCCCAAATAATGGCTTCTGATGTATGAACTGGACTCCTGCTCTTTCACTCCCTTCTTCCCTACCTCATTTATTCATGTCTCATTCATAAGCCCCTCTCTGCTTCCCCTCCACCCCTCCCTTCCCTCGCCCACTCCATCACCCTCCCTGCCTCTCTCCCATCCCTCCTCCCTCCTTCTCAACCTCCCTCCTTCTTCTCTCTCCCTTTCATCCTCTCTCCTTTCTCCCTCCCTCCCATCCCCCCTCACTCTCATCCTCCCTCATCCCATCTTGCCATCTTCCTCTCCCCTCCCTTTCTCCTTCACTCTCTCCCTACCTCCCCCACCCTTCCTCCTTTCCTTCTTTCCCTCTTTTCCCTCTCTCCCTCCTTACTATCCCTCCACTCCCTCCCTCATGCCCTCCTTCATTCAGCAGAAGATCTGGGATCCCTGCTTTGTACTGGGGCTTCATCAGTGAGCACTCCCCAAACCCACGTGGTTGTGTCCACTGTGGGAGGTGACAGGGACAGTCCTCAGGGCTAGCAGTGGTGATGAGCACCAGGAATCTGCTCCTGAGAACAGAGGCCGATGGCACAAAGAAAACAATGGAGAGACCCATGCTTAGCACTTCCTCTAGAAAAATCTAGTCCTGAAAAGTGATGAAAAGTAAATATATCCTAGACTTCATGCAGCACGAGTGCTAATGGCCCATACGCCCTGGTTCCTAGAAGCAACAAAGAGTATATCATCCAGTGTCGACTGGGGGTTTGTGACACAACTTTTCTGACCAAATGACAGTGTTTCAGCCAACATCTCCAGGGCCTCCGACTTTTACCAAGGGTCTCTTTGATCCTCTGACTCTTCCATCGACCTCCTTGGGAAGCTCTGTCCTGTTGCCTTCCTTGTCTCCTGCTTTTAATGCGACCCTTCTGTGGTCTCCCCTACCCCCCACCAGGGCCACCCTCGCCAGGATTCCCCATGCCCCTTGGCTGGGTGCCCACATCCCACACTGGGCTCCATAAGCCCTATGTTTTGTGTAAGGCCTGTGCGCTCCCTCTGGGGTCACCTGGCATCTCCCTTGAAGCAGCCTGCATCTTCCTGCACTTGGTCTCCTCTGACGAGTCTGTGAGGCCAGCCTGTTCCCATGTCATGGGCATGGAAGCGCAAGTCCAGAAGGTCCAGATGACCTGCTCCCAGTCCCAGCGTGTGGAGGCTGGGCCAAGAATGGTTCCTGAGCAGAGGGGGAGTTAGGCCTGGGGACCCTGAGGGAGGACGTGGCACAGTGAGCCCCCAGGAGGACAGTGAGCATCGTGGGGGCCTGGCACTCAGGCCAGCTGGGAGACCACATTTCACTTGCACTGGATCTGTCCCTAGGGCTGGAGGTTGTCAGGGTATCCACCCTCCCAGGCTGCAGGCTGGCAGTGATTGGCAGGGGAGGGGCAGGGCTGGTGCAAGAAAAAGCCCTCAGGTAGAGAGGAGGGGGCAGGTGCTCCCCCAGCAGCAGGTGCACTGGGGCGGACTGAGGGGGCATCAGCGGACAGCAGTGTCTGCAGCTGGGGTCTCCACACAGGCCCCTTCCTGAGGCTCAGCACAAGCTTGTCTGGATGGCCTGTGTCCCAAACACAAAGTCTGGCCCAGGACCTCCCCTCAAGCTCCTATTCCCAATGCTTTGTACTCAGCTCAAGTGCAAGAAATGGCCAGTAGTTTAGGTTGTGCTGGGCTCACAGAGACGTGTGGTTTGGGCCAATGCTGAAACATTGCTGGCATTTTAAAGATCTCAGGGCTTTGATTCAAAAATGGTAAAATGCCAGGGACCCCAGACAGCTTTCTGGAAACCTGCCTCTGTGCCTTGCAGCCCTCCCGTCCCACCAGCTCTGCTCAGAACCCCTCTAGACCACAGACTTGCGGTCTTGGGTCCTCAGACCGCCCAGATGATGTGCCTTCAAACAGCGATCTAGGTGGGGCAGCAGGACACACTGAGGGTTCCAGTAACTTCCCCTCGCAGAAAGTGAGGGCGCTGCTGGACAAGCTGGCAGAGAACAGCCAGGTCAGGGTTCCAGGAAGACACCAGAGGCACAGGAGTAACTGAAGAGCATCTGAAGGTCAGGTAGGGACAGTGGGAATCTAGGGTGGTTTTGCCTAGGGGCAGCTCCCGTCCCCATAAACTCTCAGTGTGATGGTTCTACTGGCGGATGGGGGAGGGGCCGTGCCCGGAGGACCTGTGTCTCCACTGTCAGAGGTTGCCAACTTGATCTGTGCACAGGTGGGGAAACCCAGCCACACCCCCAAAGAATTTCTAGAAACAGGAGCCATCTCAGTGGCAGCTGACCTGGGAGGTCAACCTTCCAGCTGCCTGAGGTGGGATTGAGCCTCAGACCAGCACACTAGCCAGAAACGGAAGAAGGAGAACCAGTTCTGCATTTCAACAGTTTCTGAGTTACTGGTTTGTTTCTATGGTTAGTATACTTTGCAAGTCTTGAAGATGTTCTCCTCATGTTCTCTGCTGTAGAGGTTCTTGAAAAACCTCTGGCTTATAGGTAAAATAATCTGGAATTGATTATTGGTTGGCACAGCCATGCTGGGAAAAGTATGGAGTTTCCCCCAAATACTAAAAATAGAACTCCTGTAGGATTCCACTACTGGGTAGACATTTGTAGGAAATGAAGTCAGTTTCTCGAAGTAAGATCTGCACACTCTCACCCAATCTCCCCGAGGAGGGGCAACCACCCTTAGCAACAGGGCACCTGTGCAGTGCCTGAAGTTGTAGGCAACCCTCCCCTGGAGGCAGGTGCTTCCCTGGACAAGGGGCTGCCCCAGGGCTGGGAGGTCTCCACAGCAGCACATTCAATGTCCTGGATACTAGGAGAAGTCAGAGCACAGCACCAGGCCAGTGAGGGCCAGGACACACTACCCCAAATATGGCACCTTGACAAATTAAATATAGAAACTGAAAGAATTTTCCATAGAGCAGAAGCAGGAAGGTCCCTCTGATACCCAGCCATCAGCCTTTCTTTCCTGAAGCCGGTCAGAATACTCCCAGGTGGTACTTTCTCCTCCCAGACCACAGGGTGGACATGCTTATCACCAGTGTCAAGGAATTTAGGGCCACAAAGGCTATAAGAACAAACCTGGTTAAACTAACCTTTATCTTCCTAGTTACTTTTTTTAAAAAAGATTTTATTTAATTATTTGACACAGTAAGAGGGATCACAAGTAGGCAGAGAGGTAGGCAGAGAGAGGGGGAAGCAGGCTCCCTGTTGAGCAGAGAGCCCGATGCCAGGGCTCATCCCAGGACCCTGAGATCATGACCTGAGCTGACCATGAAGGCCAGAGGCTTAACCATCTCTGACCATGAAGGCCAGAGGCTTAACCCACTGAGCCACCCAGGTGCCCCCCTAGTTACTTTTTTACCGTTTGCAGGCCCTAGCTCAAACCCCTGTGTCTCTCAATTCTTCACACATTGATTGCTTCTTTGCCTAAAACATAGAAGAACTGTCTGCTCCAACTGCCTCTGCTGGTCTCCCTGTTCTTGTGAGGTTCCCACCAAAAAAAAATCATTGCACTTTGCCAGCTTTTCTCCTGTTCCTCTGTCTTTGTCAATTTCCAGACCCAGCCAGGGCCCTTAAGATGAGTTGAAGAAAACTTTCCTCTCTTGCCGCCCTGGGTGGGGTGGGGTGGCAGGTGGAGTCAGAAAAATCCATCCCGTCTTCCTGGCCTTGGTTGAAACTGCCCTCTGCTGGGAAGCAGCACGGGGCTGTGCATGGCTGGGGGAGCCAGGGAGAGCCAGTGAAACATGTAGGAAGCTACCTGAGCCCCAGCGGGGGCACTTGGCCCCACTGACAAGTTCAGGGTGTGATGATGAGTATTATAATGGAAGCATCCTGAGTATCACATCTTCCCCACCCCAGGCTTCATTATTGCCACTCATTGTGGCTGCTACTGTTGGCTTAGTGACTTTTCTGAACTAACTTTGTCCAGTCTGTGTTCTTTGCTGCATGTGGCCACTGAATCCCAGTGCTGTTAGCTGAGTGGCCAGCCAGTGGCTGCGCAGAGAGGTCACCTGTGTTTCTGAGCTATGGCTACAGATTGGAGGGCCCACAACCTCCTCCTCAGGTTCAAATAGTCTGCTCGAGTGGCTCATGGAACTCAGAGAAACACGTTGCTTATTGGATGACCAGTTCATTAAAAGGACAGAACTCAGGATGAGGCAGCTGGAAGAGATGAGCAGGACAAGGTGTGTAGCAGAGGCTCGGAGCTCCCCTGCTCTCGGAGTGAAAGAGGCCTTTACCCACACCTCCACTCTGACCTTCGTCTGTACTTCCTAACTGATGACGTCCCTCCTTCAGGCTCATCTCTTAACTCAAGTCAAAGACCCAGCAGGCACGAAAACAACCCTTCAAGCAATAACCACTGCCTGACACCAGCAAGACCCCACGTGATGGACCCCAAAACCATGATTGGCTGAACCGTTACTGACCTCCTGCACCTGCCCACCAACATATGTCCTAGATTTTCCTCATATAAAAGCTCAGGAGTGGGGGCGCCTGGGTGGCGCCCACTGGTTGCACCAGTGAGCCACTGGGTGGCTCAGTGACCTCTGCCTTTGGCTCAGGTCATGATCCCAGGACCCTAGGATCGAGCCCCGCATCGGGCTCTCTGCTCAGCAGGGAGCCTGCTTCCCCCTCTCTCTCTCTCTGCCTGCTTCTCTGCCTACCTGTGATCTCTGGCTGTCAAATAAATAAAATCTTAAAAAAAAAAAAAAAGGCTCAGGAGTGTTTTCAACACCTTGAGACCATGCAGTCCTCGGCCTCCCTGTGTCGGCTGCACTGAAATACATTCCTCTCCTGTGTCACCACCACTCGTCTCTCGGCCTTTGGATCTGGGACACTGTGAAGAGCGCAATGTAGCAAGTCAAATGCCAGTTCCTCCCATCCGAAGGTTTCACTGCTGCTCCTCTCACTGCAGTTCTGCTGTTGGCTTACTGACATTTCTGAACTGATTTTGCCAAATCTGTATCCCTCATTGTGTGTGGCCACGGAAGAGTCTGGTCTGGGAATGCAGTGGTCAACTGTCCACTGGGTGAGATTTCCTTAGACATCTGGAAACTGCCCTCCTTCTTAAACAAACAAACAAACAAACAAAAAACCTTCCAGTCTTTGCAGATTGGGAGGAGGGCTCTTGGTGTGTGGGTGTCAGGATACACCTTCAGCACCATCCAGGCCTCTTCTCACTCTGCCTTGGCCTTCACTTCCTACTTGACAAGTGTGACAATCAGCAGAGGGCAGAGCCTAGGGCCTTCTCAGGTCAGCCCTGAGCAGGCCCCCAGCCCATGCATGCAGTGTCCCAGGGGCTCAGGAACAGGTCAGAGTTTCCAGGCCCTTCTTCCCTAAAGCTCCTCATCACTCAGCCTTTCTCCCAGTGATTCTGCTTGCTTTCTATTTGCCCCAACTCTTACCCATTGCCCTAGGCAGCAGAGACTCGCATATGCCTTTAAATGGTTTGGACATCAAATGTCCTCCAGTAGCCACGTCACTACTGGGAGAGTTGGTGGAAAGCAACAAGTCACAGAGGAATCCAAGGGTCTGGACTTGGTGTTTCCCTCTCCTGAGATGGGGACATCTGTGAGAGGAGCAGGTGGCCAGCGGGTGGCGGGGGGGCAGGAACCTGACATGGACAGGACAGATGGGGTAGGTGAAGCCGAGACCCCCTAGGTATGGTCCTGGCATCTGGACTGAACTTGTCGTCAAAGCTGCACATTGGTTGGGATCATCTTCAGGCTGAGGAGGAAAATAAGGAGAGCAGAGGAGACTGAGGAGGCTCATAACAGACACACAAAAAATTGCTCAACATCCCTCAACAGGAGGGAAATACAAATAAAAACTACGACGAGATACCACCTCACACCGGTCAGAACGGCTAAAATTAACAAGACAGGAAACAAGTGCTGGCAAGGTTGTGGAGAAAGGGGAACCCTCTTACACTGTTGGTGGGAATGCAAGCTGGTGCAGCTTCTCTGGAGAACGGTATGGAAGCTCCTCAAGAAGTTGAAAATAGAGCTACCCTTCAAGCCAGCAATTGAACTCCTGAGTATTTATCCCAGTGATACAGATGTAGTGAAATGAAGGGCCACCTGCACCCCAATATTCATAGCAGCAATGTCCACAACAGCCAAACTGTGGAAAGAGCCTAGATGTATCCCTCGTTGTGTGTGGCCATTGGCCCATTGGCCACGTTGATCCCCATCACCTGGTGACAGGCCAAGGTCAGTCAGTGAACCTCCACCACCAATCCCCCAAAAAAGGCCCCCATGTAATAAAGGTCGCCCTGGTCTCTGGGGATGTGGGCCTGGGACTGTGGCCGGCACTGGTAGCTGAAGTCTTCATGGGACACCTGGTAGAAACTGGGTTGCAGGGTGCCAAAGAGGGGGGACAGGATCTCCATGCCCACATGGTCACAGAACTTCATGTCCACTTCTGAGCACACCAGGTCGTCCACCTCATGGAGGAAGTGCTGCTCACAGAAGCAGCTGACCATCACCATGTGCTACAAGGACACATCCTGCCAGTGCGGGGCACCAGGACACCTCGAGGTCCACCACGCTTCAGCCCTCCCAGGGGGGTATACAGGACTGGCAGCCCGCTGGTCGGTGATGACCTAGTAGGCGACCCTGTATCCCACCATGATGGGCTTCTCTGCCCTCTGCAGGAACAGCTCCAGGAAGACCACCTATCTACAGGGATAAGGGACAAGGCAGGAGGAGGGTCACTGTCAGAAGCTGGTAGAAGGACCCCAGAGCTGGGGGCCATGGATGTGTGCACCTTCTTCAAGGGGACAGGCCCTGAGCTGCTTTAAGCAACAGCCACTCTCCCAGTCTGTCCTGAGCAAGTCTGCTTAAGGGGCCTCCCTACCTTCTGCTCCCAGAGATGGGGGCCATCAGCACCCCATCGTACAAAGGGGAGCCTGAGGCTTCAGAGGTGGGAAACCAACCCCACAGTCAGAATACTGGAGCCAGGAACACTCCCCCTGGGCCAAGCTCCCAGGCAAACCCCGCAGGTGCCCTCTCCTGGCCGACCCCCTGCAGGTCCTGCCCCATCTGCAAGGAGTAGAGCACCTTTGGGCAAAGCCCTCCTTTCTGTGGCCTACAGACTGGCTAGAATTAGCAGGGCTGTCCTCCTGCCCCACTTTGCTTTGAGTGGACTGTCGCTGGTCCCCACAGAGCTGTCTCCAACCCTATAGGGTCCTCCCTTGAAGGCTACTGGGACTCTTGCTGACAAGGTCCATCAGTCAACCACGGCTATTCCTAGGAGCGGTCACCCTCGAACTCCCCCAGATCAGGAATCAGGTCCAGCCCATGGGCAGGGAAGGAGAAAGAGGACCACTGGAAGAAAAGGGGGTTTGCTTAGGCCCCAGCCATGAATTCAAGAGTGTAACCTTCCAGATCCAGGTCTACATCTCCTGGGCCCCCAAAAGTTGGAAGACTTATCTCCCCGAGGAAGTCTTATCTTACCACCTGTGGGGATAACAGCACCCCCATTGTCAGCAAGGGTGGTAAGCCCCCCAAGACTTATTTTTTTTAAAGATTTTATTTATTTGACAAAGAGAGAGACAGCTAGAGATGGAACACAAGCAGGGGGACTGGGAGAAAGAGAAGCAGGCTCCCCACTGAGCAGGGAGCTCAACATGGTGGGATTCAGTCCCAGGACCCTGGGATCACGACCTGAGCCAAAGGCAGATGTTTAATGATTGAGCCACCCAGATGCCCTGAGATGGATTTTTTTCACACAGGCACTAAGGCTACTTCCCTGTGCCTGCCCCATACCTGGAAGCTTAGTAAATTGCTCACACAGGGAAGGTGAGCACTACATTTAAATTGGGGGCAAGGCCAAACACAGCCAGCAGACATGAGTCAGGTCACCAGGGGGCAAGTCCAGGTTCAGCCAACAGGGTAACAAGCCAGACATGAAGCAGGGGGAGAGAAGAGTGTTCCTAGCAGAGGGAAGAGGGAATGTAAAGGCCTGGGGTCAGGCCCAAGGCACAGGTGGGATGACCACACACCTGGGAGGCCCATGGGGGTGGGGGTGGGGGAATATGGTGGAAGAGGAAAGGCTGGAGAGGACAAGAAGCTGGGGAGTGGATCACAGAGAGGCTCAAAGGTTATGTCCTGAAAAGATCACTCTACTGGTTACCGGAGGTGAATGGGCTCTGTACAGATGAGGACAGGGAAACACTAACCATAAGCCCTAACCCTAACCCCACCCTAACCCTAATCAAACATCATGCTCAATTTTGAGGACTGACAGCTCTACTCTGTCCATCATGCTGGCTTTCACTCCTTGCTCAGTATTGTACTGAGAGTTCTACCCAGAACAATACGGCAAGAAATAAGGAATCCACATGTGAAAGGAAATACTAGGTCTATTCAGGGACCAGAGATGGCATCATCTTATATACAGAGCTGCCTAAAGAATCAACAAAAAATGATCACAGCCAGTTCCCTAATTCTGCAAAGTTACAGGACAAAATATCAATACACAAAAATCTCTCTTATTTGTATACACAGCAATGAATCATCCAAAAAGGAATTTAAGAAAACAATTCCATTTTAAGGAATATCAACATTGACAAAATACTTAGGAATAGATGTAATCAGTGTGTACAGCTTGTACACCAAAAATTACAAAACATTGTGGAAAGAAAGTAAGGGAAACCTAAATAAATCTGAAGACACCCCATGGTGATGAAAAGACATACTGTTGATAAGAAGGCAACAGTACACAAAGCAATGTGGAAATTCAATGTGTCCCCAAGAAATTTCACAAAGGCCTTTGGGAAGAAATGCACAAGCTAATCATAACAGTCATATGGAATTTTAAGGGACCGCAAGATAGCCAAAACCAACTTGAAAAAGAAAATCAAAGGTGAAAGGTCACATTTCCAAAGTTCAAATCTTAATACAAAGCAACAGTAAATAAAACATTGTGATACTGTTGTAAAGGTATGCATACACCCTGAAACAAATAATACATTATATGTTAATTAATTGAATTTAAATTAAACATTTTTTAAATAAATAAAATAAAATAGATTTTTAAAGTATGCATACAGATCAGTGGAATTTAACTGAGAGCCCAGAAATAAACCCCTTCATCTATGGTCCACTGAATTTTGACAAGGGTGACAACAATGACAACATTACACTGGGGGGACAGAATGGTCTTTTCAACAAAGGGTGCTAGACAATCCACTATCCATGTACAGAGGAATGGCACTGGACCCTTACCTCACACCACATATAAACATTAATTCAAAATAAGTTAAAGGCTTAAATGTAAGAGGTAAAATTATAAACTCTAGAAGAAACAAATGGGGATAAATCTTCATAACCTTGGATTTAGCAATGTTTTTAGATCTGACACCAAAGCACAAGAAGGGAAAGAAAAAAATAGATAAAATAATATACTCAAAATTAAAAATCTGCCCCAGGCACCTGGGTGGCTCAGTTGGTTAACCATCTGACTCTTAATTTTGGCTCAAATCATGATCTCAGGGTCATGAGATTGAGCCCCACATCAGGCTCCACACTGAATGTGGGGCCTGCTTAAGATTCTCTTTCCTTCTCCTTCTGCCCCTGTCCACATGCACAATCTCTCTCACTCACTCTTAAAAAAGAAATGTAAAAAAATTAAAAATATTTGTGCATCAGAAGATACTATCCAGAAAGTGAAAAGACCCCAGAATGGAGGGAAATATTTGTAGATTATTTATCTAATAAGACTCTGTTGCCCAGAATATGTAAAGAGCTTTTACAACTCAACAAAAAGACAATCCCATTTTTAAAATGGACAAAGGACTTGGATAGACCCTTCTCCAGAGAAATCATACAAATGGTGAGTAGCACATGAATAGATTTTAAGCATCTTTACTCTCTATGGAATGAAGATTTAAACCAGTTAGATGTCATTTTACACAAGTAGAATCACTATGATCAAGAAAACTAAAAATAACAAGAGGATGTTGAGAAACTGAAACCCTTAAAGTCACTTGTGAAAAATGGTGCAGTCTACATGTAAAATCGTTTGGCATTTACTCAGATAGATCAAAGCAGAATTACCATATGGTTCAACAATTGTACTCCTAGATATATACCCCCAAAATTGAAAACACTGGTTCAAACAAACAAAAAATGTACAGGAATATTCATAGCAGCAGTGTTCACAATAGGCAAAAACCAGAAACAATGCAAATGTCCATCCATGGGGAAAAGGATAAACAAAAGGAGGTAGATCCATAAATAGCCATCTTGTTCTGCCCTATGAAGGAATGAAGTAAAATAGTTCATTTGTGGGGAAAAAATAAGGTGGTTCCTTAAAATATTAAGCACAGAATTCCACTGGAGCCTACATGGCCCCAAAAATTGAGAGTAGAAGTACCCATGTTCAAAGCAGCATTTCTGGGACGCCTGGGTGGCTCAGTTGGTTAAGCAGCTGCCTTCGGCTCAGGTCATGATCCCGGCGTCCTGGGATCGAGTCCCACATCAGGCTCCTTGCTCAGTGGGGAGCCTGCTTCTCCCTCTGCCTCTGCCTGCCACTCTGTCTGCCTGTGCTCGCTCACTCTCTCTCCCTCTTTCTCTGACAAATAAATAAATAAAATC
>PISX010025526.1:0-26023 GCA_004024625.1 Mellivora capensis | reverse complement strand
CACAAAAACAGACACATAGATCAGTGGAACAGAATAGAGAGCCCAGAAATAGACCCTCAACTCTATGGTTCACTAATCTTCGATAAAGCAGGAAAGAATGTCCAATGGAAAAAAGACAGCCTCTTCAATAAATGGTGTTGGGAAAATTGGACAGCCACTTGCAGAAAAATGAAAGTGGACCATTTCCTTACACCACACACGAAAATAGACTCAAAATGGATGAAGGACCTCAGTGTGAGAAAGGAATCCATCAAAATCCTTGAGGAGAACACAGGCAGCAACCTCTTCGACCTCAGCCACAGCAACATCTTCCTAGGAACATTGCCAAAGGCAAGGGAAGCAAGGGCAAAAATGAACTATTGGGATTTCATCAAGATCAAAAGCTTTTGCACAGCAAAGGAAACAGTTGACAAAACCAAAAGACAACTCACAGAATGGGAGAAGATATTTGCAAACGACATATCAGATAAAGGGCTAGTGTCCAAAATCTATGAAGAACTTATCAAACTCAACACCCAAAGAACAAATAATCCAATCAAGAAATGGGCAGAGGACATGAACAGACATTTCTGCAAAGAAGACATCCAGATGGCCAACAGACACATGAAAAAGTGCTCCACATCACTCGTCATCAGGGAAATACCAATTAAAACCACAATGAGATGATATCACCTCACACCAGTCAGAATGGCTAAAATTAACAAGTCAGGAAATGCCAGATGCTGGCGAGGATGCAGAGAAAGGGGAACCCTCCTACACTGTTGGTGGGAATGCAAGCTGGTACAACCGCTTTGGAAAACAGCATGGAGATTCCTCAGAAAGTTGAAATAGAACTACCCTATGACCCAGCAATTGCACTACTGGGTATTTACCCTGAAGATACAAATGTAGTGATCTCAAGGGGCACGTGCACCCGAATGTTTATAGCAGCATTGTTTACAATAGCCAAACTATGGAAAGAACCTGGATGTCCATCAACAGATGAATGGATAAAGAAGATGTGGTATATATACACAATGGACTACTATGCAGCCATCAAAAGAAAGGAAATCTTGCCATTTGCAACGATGTGGATGGAACTAGAGGGTATCATGCTTAGTGAAATAAGTCAATCTGAGAAAGACAACTGTCATATGATCTCCCTGATATGAAGAAGTGGAGATGCAACATGGGGGGTTGGGGGTGAAGGAAAAAAAGAAAAGGAACAAGATGAGATCAAGAGGGAGACAAACCATAAGTGACTCTTAATCTCACAAAACAAACTGAGGATTACTGGGGGGAGGGGGATCGGGAGAGGGGGTGGGGTAATGGACATTGGGGAGGGTATGTGCTATGGTGAGTGCTGTGAAGTGTGTAAACCTGGCGATTCACAGACATGTACCCTTGGGGATAAAAATACATTATATATTTATAAAAAATAAAAAAATTTAAAAATTTTAAAAAAATTCCGCAGTATATCTGGGTGGCTCAGTTGGTTAAGCATCTTACTCCTGATTTTTTTTCAGGTCATGATCTTCGGGTCCTGGGATTAAGCCCTGTGTCAGACTCCCTGCTGAGCAGGGGATCTGCTTCTCTCCCTCTCCAATAAATAAATAAATTTTTAATTAAAAAAATCACAAACCCCAGTTCCTTTCAATGTAATAGGATATTACTCGCCAATAAGATGGAACGGATTGCCAATGAAAACAAAGACGTTAATGAATCTCAACAGCATTATGCTAGTGAAAGAATTTCTATCTTCTAAAGCGACTGTTGAAGAGAACAGATCAGTGATTGCCTGGGCTTGGGGCCGGGGCTCGGGGAGTGACTGCAAACTGGCAGGAGGATGATGGAATGTTCTGTATCTTTTTTGGGGTCATGATAACAGGACTGTCTACGTTTGTCAAAACTTACCAAACTATACACTTAAAATGGGTGAATTTATTGTATGTAAATTACATCTCTGTAAAAGTAATTTGTGGGGAAAAAATAATGCCTTCACAGAAAGAAGTAGTTCTATTTTTTTTTTTTTTTAGGTAGGCTCCGTGCCCAACATGGGGCTTGAACCCATGACCCTGAGATCAAGCGTTGCATGCTAAGCCAGCCAGATGCCCCTATTTACTTACTAAATCAAATAAAACACTACATATTTTCTTAAAAAGAAAGAAAGAGAAAGAAAGCTTCAATTTGTGTTTAATAATGCTCAGAGTGAAACTTTGAAAGGCTTACTAAAGAGACAGACTTAAAAAGAGACAGAGAGAAGGTTCTAGGGGCCAACCAGCTGGTTTAACCACTATCAGGGTAAGTGCGTTACTTATTCAGACCTGGCAGTCAAGGTAAGGCTGCTTTGCTTCTGCAGAGCACATTTTGGTGAAATTAAGATATTGGAAGAGGGTTGCCAGTGAAGAATCACCCCACACTCAGAATAGCCCCGGGGGAGCATTACTCTAAGTGGAACACGGACTGTGTTCAGTCCAGGCTGGCCCTGGAATGTTCCCCTAGCTGAACGGAGAGGCCCAGATTCGGGTCCCCTAATGCTCTGATCAGGAAAGAAGACGGTTTGTGGTGAAAACCAATCTCTTTGCAAAGCTGAATTTTCCAGAATGAAATAACTGTAGCGTATGTTGTTCACACCCCTTGGGAGATACCCTTTAAAAATTATGTCTTAATGCATGAAAGAAGCGTTACTCAGGGGAGAAGAAGAGCAGTTGTTCCTTAAAGAACTCCAAATAAAACACCCAGTGAGCTGAGACATGAGCCGGCTAATTAAGGAGGGCACATGGGATTTGGTTTCTTTAACCGGCTTGACGTAGAGTAAGTCCCAGCAGAAATCTCAGATCTCAGAGCCAAGGTCAGCTGCTAGCAATGTCCAAGCTAAATATACCGATGCCAACATCAAGGATGAGAAAGAGGAGTAAAGGGCAAAACACATGATAACAAATAAAGAAGTGTGTTTGCTGTTCCTGGAGACAATTTGGTACAGAAAGACCGTTTTGAGGCTTGAGTGAGTCACTTGATCCCTCGTGGTCGCTCTCTCTCTCCCTCTTCTCAGTCATTCTCTTTGGTTAGATATTATCTGCTTCCATGAGCTATTATGAGGTGTAAAGAGAACACATGAAGGGAATCTTAGCACAATGCCTGGCTCCAAGTAGCTCAGTCAATAGCAAATTTTTTTTTATAAAGATTTTTAAAAAATTTATTTATTTGACAGAGAGCGAGAAAGAGAGAGAGAGACAGCAAGAGAGGGAACACGAGCAGGGGGAGTGGGAGAGGTAGCAGCAGGCTTCCCGCTGAGCAGGGAGCCCAATACGGGGCTTCATCCCAAGACCCTGGGATCGTGACTTGAGCTGAAGGCAGACGCTTAACGACTGAGCCACCCAGGCTCCCAATAGTAAATATCATATGTAACAGGATGTGTGCATATTTTCTGTCATTCTCTACATAGCAGAGTAGAAGCTTTGCGGGATTAATTCCTAGAGGGTTAGGAAAGAACAAGCAACTTGTACTAACAGAGAAGCACTTGCCTTCATCAGGGGACGCAGAGGTGAGACATCCCCATGATGGCGGTGTATCGGTTATTTTGTTTGCTCATCATGATCCTTTTTTGTCCCCAGGAGGCTGTCCCCTGGAGAGCTCTATTACTTGAGCTCTATTGCTGGCTAGCCTCCAGTTGGGTTCGGCCAATGTGAAGCACTGGCAGGAAATCAGAGACCAAGAGGGGGAAGTTCTAGGTACTTCTTCCCTGCTGCCTTCCCACATTGGTACTGTGCCATTGGCAGTGTTTGCCTCCCTCCAGGACTACATTACAACCCTGCCCTACATCCCTGCTCAGCGGGGAGCCTGCTTCCTCCTCTCCCACTCCCCCAGCTTGTGTTACCTTTCTCGCTCTCTCTCTCTGTCATAAATAAAATGAAATAAATTAAAAATAACCTCTGCTCTCTTGAGGCTCTAGTGCCACAGTTCCCTTTCCTTGTCCTCTCACACCTGGAGTAGTAACAGCTTTCCACTGTGACCTCATCCCTTCTGTAGCCCATTAGCCCTACACAAATCTCTCTCAGCAGGCCCTTTAAAGAGTCTGCTTGAACCATCTGGGGCAAATGCTATTTTCTGGAGTACCTTGACTTATCAGAGGCATCACAGAACTCGTAAAAGCCCTCACTAGGAAAAGAGAAAGGTTTAACTGTCGGGTGGTTCCAAAGAGTGCCATCACGGTACAAGGAATAACTTTCCTGCTCCCTAATAATTTTTCTGGAAACATAAGGAACACAGATAGTAAGACAGAGGTGGAATAGTCAAAGTCTGAAGTGGCAGAAAAAGAGAAGCTGCTACCATCTGGCAGTGAGCCAGAGCTGGGACAAAGGAGGGGCTCCAGCTTAACATGAAGTTCAAAGCCTGAACTAGGATGTGAAATTGGCATATGAGATATTGTCCAGGGGTGCCTGGCTGGCTCTGCCGGAAAAGCATGCAACTCTTCATCTCAGGGATCATGAGTTCGAGCCCCACGCTGAGTGTAGAGATGATGTAAATAAATATTTTTTAAAAAACTGTCCAGGGGACCTTGCATGATTGGAGAATAATTAGAAAAGCCACAGAACCTGCTTCAAGGGGAAGAGGGAGAATAGCCCCAATAAATGTATTTATAAGGAGAATAGAAGATAGATTGACTTTATTCTCCTGTACCAGGGGCAGGCTATTCAATAGAACGCTTACTTAGCCTCAGTGGTACCAGCAGTTGTCACAACTCTAGAAAGGCTTATTTGCATAGCACGGGTCATGAAGGTGAAGATCACCTGAGATTTCAGCCGCACACCTGTTCAACTCTGGCCTTGTTCCCAAATCATAACCTCATCCCACTGAGGTGGCAATGAACCTGTTCATTTTCTTATCATTTTATGACCAGAAAGGTCATTTCTTTTTTTTTTTTTTTAATTTATTTATTTGTCAGAGAGAGGGAGAGCGAGCACAGGCAGACAAAGGCAGAGGGAGAAGCAGGCTCTCTGTCGAGCAAGGAGCCCAATGTGGGACTCGATCCCAGGACGCTGGGATCATGACCTGAGCCGAAGGCAGCTGCCCAACCAACTGAGCCACCCAGGCATCCCAGAAAGGTCATTTCTTTTCCATTTCTTTGCCCTCTTTTATAAGTGCCACACTGACTTGGAGGTGTTTAATATTTATACATTTATATGGTACCATAGAATAGATCACTACAATCTCATTAGTTTAATTTTGGTCTGTATGCTCTGGATAGAAAGAAAGAAAGAAAGAAAGAAAGAGAAGAGTGTTATTCCTGCTTAGGTGGCATGCAGAAATCAGTGATGGATTTGTGGGAAGGACACGGACCCCAGAAGCTTGACCTCAGAAAGGATGGGCGTCACCCAAATCTAACTTTGAGTGGTGCCAGTATTTTGTGCTGTTTTCCAGGAGATGATACTTAGCTTTTCAGGGTCTGAAATTCAATTGTGAGGACATCCAGAGGGATGTCTGACTCTGACCAAGTCCATATATAAAAACCTAAAATGCCCGTTTGTTAATTAACCAGTGGATCTCTAATTACCATGAACAAATAGTTGCATTGCTAACCAATACATTTTTGCAAAATCTACGTAGGAAGCCCGATTCCAGTCGGATTGCTAGGGTGAGCACAGAATTAGCGCAAGGGAAGCAGCTGGATGGCGTGAATGGCTGATGTCATGTTAAGTATATTAAAGAGCACGAACCCGACTGCGACAGGTTGTCTTGATCGACGGGCTAGGGTCTCTTTCTTACTGAGGGCAACAGTTCCCCCTCCATTTTAGGTTTCTTCTCCTTTGTTTTTCTTTATTATTACATAAACTCTCTGCCCAATGTGGGGCTCAAACTCACGACCCTGAGATCACGAATCACACGTTCTACGGACTGAGCCAGCCAGGCGCCTCTGAGTTTCAGGCTTCCGGGCCGAGATGTCTCTCTAAATGATATCTGCCCTCTGCACCTCATGTTAAAGTTTATTGTGGTTGTTTTTTGTTTTTGCTTTCCCCAGAGGCTATTGTTTGTTAATGTCACACCTTGGACCTAATTCCACCTCTAAAATCTAAAACTCTAAAAGCCCACTCGGACCACGAACCCCATCCTTCCAGCTCTCGCTCCTTTCCTTCTACAACCGCTAACCCTCCTCCTCCCCGGAATTTTGAAATACCTGTCCCGGCCACATTTCCTTTCTTATCTAATCTGTGGCCTGATGGACTGTCCCTTTAACGCCTCTCTCACCAGGCAACTCCCAGCGGGCACCCTGCGGTTCTTGGGTACCTGCCCTACCCTCCCCAGGAGCCAAAACAGCTGGGGCCTCTTTGCTTCAGCACCTGGCAGGAAAGGAAAAACCAATCAGGAAGCAGATCGGAACCACTTTCAATTTATAATCTTCAATGAGAACTTTCCCCATATTTGAATATATTTATTTTTCTACCTGGTGACGCTCAGCTCCCCTTCTGGTAAGCAGTTAGAAAATTTCATCACTCTCTGCAAGGCCTCTGATTCACCCCATTAATAAAAATTAATAAAAGAAAACCTTGTTTAAATCGGAGTCGGGAGCCAGCAGGGGGAGCCCTCGCGCCCCTGCTGAGTCCCAGACCCAACAGGAAGAGGGGCAACTTGCAAATGGTTACTACCTTTCTACTGCTTTACCATATCAGTAGGAGGAAGACAGTTTTCCTCTTACTCCCCCAGTAATAGCCTGGCCAGCAGGAGACTATCACACCACAGCCAAGGAAAAGCGACTATACTTTGAACTCCCAGTTTACTCCAATCGTCTTTTTGTTTATAACAGCCTTTCCTGCTCCCCACTTTCCTCTATTAAAGAGCAGTCCATTTGTTGCCTTTGCTCTCTGGACTTGCCTGTTGTTTTGCCGTACTTGCTTGTCCCAGATTGCAATTATCTGGTATTCCAAATAAACCTATTATGTAGTTATTATTTTTGTATTTTATTTTATTTTTTTAAGTAGGTGCAACGCCCAGTATGGCGTCCAGTGCGGGGCTTGAACTCACAACCCTGAGATCTAGACCTGAACTGAGATGGAGTGTCAGACACTTAACCAACTAAGACCGTGCCTCCCAACTAAACCTATTTTTGCTGGCAAAATAACTGCCAGTTTTATTTTGAAGGCTAACACGCAAGTTCTGCCCCCCTCAGTGATTCTTGCTAATCTAACAGCCATCTAATAGACGCCACGTATGCTATCCAAGGTACACAGTGACAAATACTTTTCTTCCCTCACTTTTTTCCTCCTCTCTCGGAGGAGCAGTTGTCTCTGCCTACAGCATTTTGAGGTTAATCTTTCCACCTGGGCTCTGATCAGGATGTGGCTTTTTAAAATCATCTGTTCACTTTTCAACCATGGCAACCTTTTTTTCTGCCAGCTCCTCCTCCTTAGCCTAAAGTGTGCTCAATTCTCTTTTATTTTAAAAATAAAAGCAAGTCCCTTCATTCATTCTGCTTGTTTTCTACAGAGGAACCCCTCTATCCTTCCATTCTCAGTTAAGCTCCTTAGTAGTCAACCCTGATTATGTCTTCATCTTACCAGCATCTCTCTCTTGCCTCCAGTGTTCCAGTGAAACTATTCTGGAAAATCTTATCAGTGGCTTTTTAGTTGGAAAATTCAATGGACTCTAATTTGAACTTGGTGCAGAAGTTACCATTGTTGGTCATACTTCCATTAGAAAGCTTTTGTTATCCTTTGACCATCATAAGACCCTCTTTTGCTGAACAATCTCTCTCATTTCTGTGCATCTTGGAGGGAGGCAGAAACTACATCCCACAGTGGGGGAGCTAAAAACAGAGTCATTTCCAGCCTCTTTTATAGATAGGGCACTGCCCGTGACCCAGGCTTGGTCATTTTGATGCACCTGCCCGAGACAAGGAATCCAGAGCTGAATCCATCCTTTGGTACAAAGATTCTGGGGCACTGGCATGTGATAATGGAGAACATGGCCAGAACCTTCAGTTTCTTCTTGTTCAGGCAATAAAAGCAGTGTTGTCCTCAGAGAATGCAACCGTGGTGGCCTCACCCAGCCAATTCTGTGGTGTAATTTGTGGGCTATGATTCTTTTTTTAAAGATTCATTTATTTATTTATTTGGATTTTATTTACTTTATTTTTATTTATTTATTTGAGAGAGAGCGAGAGAAAGAGAAAAAGAATGAGTGGGGGGTTGGGGAGGGAGAAGCAGGCTCTCCAATGAGCAGGGACCCCAATGCAAGACTCGATCCCCAGAACCCTGGGATAATGACCTGAGCTGAAGGCATCCGCTTAACTTACCGAGCCACCCAGGCACCCCAGGATTTTATTTACCTTAGAGAGAGACCGAGAACATGAGCCAGAAGGGCAGAGGGAGAGAGAGAGAGAATCTCAAGCAGACTTAGCTGGGATTGTGGAGCCCCAAGTGAGGCCCAATCCCACGACCCCGAGATCACGACATGAGCTAAAACCAAGGGTCAGTTGCTCAACAAAGTGAGTCACCCAGGCACTTTTTTACAATACAATAAATTATTGTATTGTATAAATACAAAAAAAATTTTATTGGACTTTATTGGATTTTTAACATTTTATTTATTTTAAGTTTTTAAAAATTTTTATTTATTTGACAGTGAGGGAACACAAACATGGGGAATGGGAGAAGCAGGCTTCCCACTGAGCAGGGAGCCAGATGTGAGGCTCAATCCCAGGACCCTGGGACCATGACCCGAGCCAAAGGCAGATGCCCAAAGACTGGGCCACCCAGATGTTCCTATCATTTTATTTATTTGTCAGAGAGAGTGAGAGAGAGAGCACAAGCAGAGGGAGAAGGAGGCTCCCCACCGAGCAAGGAGCCTGATGTGGGACTTGATTCCAGGACCTTGGGATCATGATCTGAGCCAAAGGCAGACACTTAACCAACTGAGTCACCCGGTTGTCCTTATTTATTTAATTTAGAGACAGAGAGATAGAGAGAGAACACGTGAGGAGGGGAGCAGATAAAGGGGGGGGCAGAAAACCTTGAACAGACTCCCAGCCCAGAACGGGGCTTGATGCCACAACCCCTGACATTGTGACCTGAACTGAAATCAAGAGGTGGAGGCTCAACTGACTGGGTCACCCAGGCACCCCTGTGGTTATAATTCTGATTGCATAGACTCTGGGACCTCCAGGTGTTTCAGTGAGCCACCCAATAGTCTTACATTTTTTCCCCCTTTTATGTTTAAATCAAACAGAGTTGGCTTCTGTGGTTTGCAACTGAGAACCCTGACCAATACAATCTCATTTTTGAAAGACCAGCTTTGTCCACCTTTGATGCATGAATTCTCTACTCCCATTTTCTTCTTCCTCCAACCAGCAACCAATCTAATGTATTAGCACATATCTTATTTATTTATTTCTAAGTAAGCTCCATGCCCACGGTGGGGCTTGAACTCACAACTTATCAAAGATAACATGTATCTTTGAACTTGAATGTGTTCTCATATAATATGTGGTGTTTTTGTATGCATATTTTTAATTCACATAAAACCTTTCTCTTTTCTTTTCTTTCTTTTTTAAAAGATTTTATTTATTTATTTGAGAGAGAAAGAGAGAGAGAGAGGGAGGGCATAGAGGGAGAAGTAGACTCTCTGCTGAGTAGAGAGCACAACATGAGGCTCGATCCCAGGACCCTGAGATCATGACCTAAGCTGAAGGCAGACTTTTAACTGACTGAGCCACCCAGGTGCCCCAACTTTTTCTTTTCTAACTTTTTAAAAACTCAGCCCTAAGTTTTAAAAATCTGCGTTGTTATATATCTAGCCTGTTGCCTTTAACTGCTGCACAGAGTTGTTTCTGCCTCAGATCTAGGGTTCAAAACATAAGCATTGCAATGAACATTTCTGTCCACATGGCCTATACCAATCTGGCCATACCAGAATGTCTCTGGTATAGTTTACCAGGAGTGGGATTGCTGGGACATAAGGAATATATTTATTAAATTTGATCAAGTACCACCATATTACCTCCCAGAATGATCATAGGAGTCACCAGTGCAGGGGAGGAAAAAGTTTTCCTTCACCCTCTCAGGACCCCTGGTTGGGTCTGAAAAACAAATTGACAAAGACAGGTGAACAGGAGAAAAGCATACACATTTTATTAGATTTTTACATGTACATGGGAGTCTTCACAGTAGAATGAAGGCCCAAAGCAGTGATTAGAGCAGGAAGCTTTTATACCTGTTAAACAAATAAACAGTTAATTTGTGAAGAATGGACAAGACAAAAGGGCTGGGGCTAGGAGGAGTGAGTCATGAAGAAATAACTTGAAGATAAGTATTAGTTGAACAACGTTTATTTGTCCATTTTTCTCAGCCCCAGGTTCCCTGTCTCTGGTGATAAGAACATTTTCCTTCTCCTAGTACAGAGAAGGCACGTTTCATGTGGGAATTTCATTGACCCATTTTAAGGGAGAAGGGTATGTGGGTGACACTTTTCCCCATTTGCTGTTTTCTCAAGTTCCTTCTGCTTAAGATATTCAATATGCCAAGGTGCCACATTTTGGGGTGGCATGTCCTAAACCCATCACTACCAATAGTGTTCCCATTCTTAACATCTTTGCCAATACTTAATAGCAATCATTCTAATTCTTAATAACCTGATGTACAGGGTAATTTTTTTTTTTTTTAAGTAGGCGCCATGCTAATCTTGGATCCCAGTGTGGGGCTTGAACTCACGACCCTGAGGTCAAGACCTGAGCCAAGAAAAAGAGTTGGAAGCTTAATGGACTGAGCCACTCAGGCACCCCTGGGGTAATTAAAAAAAAAAAAAATACTGTAGAAAACTGCCACCATAGTTTGTTTATATATATAATTAATTTTATAATTATTTATAAGTAAGTATATATATTTTTAAACCATCTGGAACATTGTGGTTGGAGGTGTCTTCCCTGAGGCGGGTGTCGGGGAGGGGGGGGAAAAGCAGTGGAAATGGCCTGAGGCAGATTCCCTGACAGCAGGGGTTTCAACAGCAGGTGTTTGAAGTGAGCAGAGCAGAGCAGGAGGTTAATGATAGATGTCTGATAATGATAGTTCCTGAAATAACTGAGAGACTTTGCAAGGACATGGTTAACATTGTGAATGTGACCTCCATTAGATTCGGTTCTAGCTTGGGCTGAGCTGGGGAACATGTAATTCCTTTCTGCCTATCCCCAGGCTGTATAGCCTAAGACCTCTATCTGATACATGGCTATATTTCTAGTTCCTAGAACATTTCCTAGCCAAGGGTAAGTACTCACCAAGTGTTTGTTGCCTGAAGAGTGACGTTCTCTTGACTTAGATTCTTTTCTATCTTCAAAATGAAGAGTTTTACCTTGTGCTGAAATGATATTTCTTTTACTTTTTCCTTCAGACTCAGCTAGCACTTAATTCTAAACTCCACCACCAACCTTGGCCAAGAAGTGGTATCTCAGTTTCAACACAACCGCTCCAACTTGGTTGGTCCCAATCTTTTCCATCCTGGTCTCACGGTGCTTCATAATGTATACCTGCAATATTTGGGCACCATATTGGATTCACAGGATCCTGGGCTTAGTGAATGGTTCCTATAATGCCTTTCCCCAAATAACACCTCCTCTACACCGGGATACCCTGGGAATGCCTTCTTGCCCTTTGGGCTCCAGAGCAGATGCCACTTCTGTAAGCACAACTTCTTCAATTACCCCCAGGCAGAATAAGGCATCTCCTTTGTGGTTTCCACACCAATTTATTCTCATTCTAATAGCCCCGACCTTAAGATGTCTCATCATAGGTTTATCCAGATCCTCATTAATTAGTACAGTGCCTGGCCCACATTCTGAGGCTGCTCCAGAAAAACAGAACCAGTAAGAGGACTGCTAGCTAATTGGATAGACAGCTGATAGATTGACCTTAAGGGATTGACTCAGATGATGGTGAGGGCCTACAGGTCTGAAATTCGTAGTCTTGGACATTCAGGTGGCAGGGCTACTGTAGTCCTGAGTCTGAAATCCACAGGGCAGGCCAGCAGGCTAGAAGCTCAGGCAGTATCCCTAGGTTGCTGTCTTGAGCCAGAAACTGCTTCTTCAGGGAATTTCAGTCCTTGCTCTTAAGGCTCTCAAACTGATGGGATGAGGCTTTATTGAGCTAATCTGCTTTACACAAATCCGACTGATTACAAACGTTAATCATATCCATAAATACCTCCGCAGCAACATCTAGAAAAGCCTCTGGCCGTTGGGCTCAGAACCTTACCAAGCTGATACATAAAGTTAACCATCACAGGGCTCAATAAAGTTTGCAGAAATGGGTAGATGCCTAATAAGAACTCCAGAAATTCAGAGAAGAGAACCAACGGGCTTTAGCAGAGATTCCCAAACTTACAACCATCTTACAACTTACAACCAAACTTACAACTTATCTACAGCAAATAGTAGAATAGTCGCATTTTGTTCACGGAGCAGATAACCATGAGAACCCCAGAAAGAGAGAGAGATTTGTCTGATTTGTGAATCAGACGAATCCAGATACAGGAACATATGTGGTATAGCCATCTAATTCCTTTTCTTTTAGGTGGCAAACAAGACTGCTTTGGGTAGTTCTTTGTTCAGACTGAAACTGGTTAATTCAAGGGCATAATTTTCAGGGTTTGATGAAGCTGGAGGCCAGCAGGGCCCAGGAGGAAGCGCGAACATGGGCCGGTGGGTTGGGGTTAAAGTGGTGGGAACAGGCACTCCTGTACAGAGCCACCTTTTTTAAATGGGGTGTTCCCCAGGCTGGACTTTTTCCTTCAACTGGCACAGGAGCTAGAGTGGAAAGATTCAGGACTTTTTTAGGAAAAAATTTCCTTCTCTATAGAACAGATATACATATAATGACAAATATTAGATTGAGCCGCATGAGATTATGACTACTCAACCACTTTTGGTTTACAGGAATGGCAGTCTCTTTCATAGGATTCAGCCAAACCAGTTAGATATTAAGTGAGAAGTGAACAGGATATAGATAGTTATAGGTGGTCAGTCACTGCTGGCTATCATCTCTGCCTTCAGGTTTAGGCTTGGGCTGGAGGCTGAGGCTCTCCTGACTAGGAGGAGCCCAAAGTAGCCCTGGCACTTTGACTTAGCCCTTGCCCTGCACTGGGAGGCACAGAGGCATCTCCAGCTCTGGGGTCCTGTTGGTAGAAGTGCCCTTGAGTTTTTTTGTGTTTATTTTCCCCAGCCAATATCCAGGTTCAGTATACTTAGTAAAAAGAATGCTATAGACTTGAGAAAACTGGGAGAGCATGGATAAATGAAATGGGGAGTTCATGGATAAAAGTCCTTATTTGTGCAATAATCCTCCCTAGTCTGTGTTGCTGAAGTAGAAGCAAAAATTGACTGGTTTTCCTATTATCATACCACTGTCTACACACATAGACAGAGAGATGAAAGGGATTGAAGTTATCAGGTCTGACAGGAGGAGGAAAAAAAAATGAGAGGCAGAAGGTTGGGGAGTTACCCATTTAATCAGCTCCTTGATTATTCACATTGAAATTAAATTACTATTAATTGAATACATGAGTGAATATCTCATCTCATTCTTCTAGCACCTCTCTTGGTGTTACCATCCCTGCTTTACAGAGGGCTGAAGGGAGGAGAGCTAGACATTTCTCTAAAATGATCCCAAATAGGAGTGCCTGGTGGTTCAGTGGGTTAAGCCTCTGCCTTCAGCTCAGGTCATGATCTCAGGGTCCTGGGGTCCAGCCCTGCATTGGGCTCCCCGCTCAGCAGAGAGCCTGCTTCTCCCTCTCCCTCTGCCTGCCTCTCTGCCTACATGTGCTCTTTATCTCTCTGTCAAATAAATACATAAAATCTTTTAAATAGAATAAAATAATCCCAAATAAAAGTCAAACATGACTTCCCACCACTGTTTAAGAAGGCCGTGCAAGGTGAAGAGACAGCTGGCTTTCAGCATGTTTCTTCTTTGGACTTAAAAAGTTCTCTTGTGGGGTCTCCTGGTGGGCTCAGTCTGTGGAATGTGAGAATCTTGATCTCAGGGTTGTAAGTTCGATCCCCACATTGGGTGTAGAGATTACTTAGAAATACATTTTTTTCAAAGATTTCTTTTTTTTTTTTTTTTGAGAGAGAGAGAACGCACACAAGCAGGGGGAGAGGCAGAGAGAGAGGGGCAAGCAGACCCCCCACTGAGCAGGGATTTCCCCCACATTGGGCTCCATCCCTGGACCCCAAGATCATGACCTGAGCCGAAGGCAGACGCTTAATCTGTTGAGCCAAACCGGTGCTCCTAAAAATAAAACATTAAAAAAAAAAGACTCTTGCAATAAAAAAATGCCTTCCTAGGCTGTCTTACAAAAGCACAAACTGTTCCACATGGTTGAATGCTCGGTTTCCCCAGGATACTGTGTAAGAGCTGCTTCTCAGACTGACTTTCTTACTGTAGTCACCAGCTGTTTCTTCCGGTCTTAGACTTTTGAATCATCTGACTTAGATTATTTCAATTATGTTCACAGTGTCTAAAACATTGGTTTTATCCAGGGGGCAAAATGAGGTAAAGCAACTCTTTGGCCTTGAGGAGGTTAGAATGAAACGATCATCTTAGTGGTGTTGATAAATGCCAGGGACCCACACATCCATTTTTCCATCCAGGAAGGAAAGAATAGACATGTTTAATAGTTTGAATTGGGTTTCTCTAAGATAAGTCTGGAAGGAAGACAGATTTTCCTCTATTTAAAACAAAAACAAAAACAAAACCCTGCACCTATTCTTTTTATAGCAAAACGTGGTCTCATTGTGGAAACTTGAAATTATAGGAAGGTATAAGGAAGAAATAACAATTCACAATCCTTCCTCTGCAAGAGAGCCACTTTGAACCTTAGTGTGTGCTTCCCTTTAACCTGGAAAAGAGGATTTTTTCAGATGTAAAAAATCCTCCTGCAAAATAATTAGATCATGAAGTGATTGCCCAAAACTCAAGGGAGAAAGGTGAACGAACAGGCTGGGAAATTTTTTCATGCTCTCTACCCTGGCTCTGATAGAATCACTTTTTAGTAACTAACAGAAGACAATGTGGACTTTGAGATTGCTCCAAAATGCTTGCAGGCTCTCACAGCTATAACCTTTCCACTAGAGTTACTCCATGAACTAGCGATACTTGGCCAATGTCAACTTCGTCTGATCTTTTCACAATTGGTTGTTCTCCTCAATACTATATCTTGGGTTCTGGTATTTGGAATTTCAGAGAGCTTTGACTGAAGTGAAACTGATTTCCATAAATGCTTCTCCTGGTGCAAACATTCTGGGAAAGAGAAAAGCAAATCAAAGATGACTTTACTTTGGAATTGAAGGGAGGCATTTGGAAGTTAAAAAGAGGGGCATAAGACCAGAAGATGGTGTCGTGCTGCGCTCCCACCTGGCTGAGCCAGAGGCTGGAGAAGGTGATTTGTTAGAAACTCCAGGGTTCAGATGCTCCAGGGCCGGATGGCAGAGGATGGCACAGGGTGGGGGACAGAGGCCATCTGAGGGCTAGATTTGGGAAATAAAGCATTTGGGTTTGGTTTCAGAGATCTCTTAGAGCTGCCACTTGCAGTGGCCATGGGGGAGGTCCTCTGGGTGACCTAACACTAGGGACTGTTCACATGGGAAGACAGCAGAGAGGAAGGACCTGGAGCCAATAGGTTGCTGCATGTGCAACTTTCTTCTGAGGGGGTCTCAGAGAATCAGAGAGAAGGGAGAGGAGGATTTTGTAAGGAAGGCTAGAGATGGGGCTGAGAAAAAAGTGCCCAATTGGTAAAGAGGTAATCATTGCATGTGGCTGCTGTGAAGCCCTGCACCAACAGAGCTGTCGACGATGTAGGCTGGAGGGCTGCATGGTGTGGTCTGTGTCCTGGGGTCTTCTAACTCCTGGCTCCACATTCCGAACAAGGAGCACGAGGGTTTCCATGGTTTCGAGATGGCTCTGGGGTTGATTCCACGACTCCTGTTTTGAGGTGGGAAAACAGGGAAAGGTGTGTTAGCTTCCTAGGACTGCCTCAAGTACCTCAGACTTGGTGGCTGAAGCAAGAAACATCTGTTTATTATTTATTATTTTTTCTTTTTTTTTAATTTATTTTTCAAAGATGTATTTATTTTCTTGAAAGTGGGGGAAGCTGGGGGAGAAGGAGAGAGAAGCAGAAGTAGATTCTGAGCTGAGCGCAGAGCCCAATGGGGGGCTCCATCCCAGGACCCTGAGATGAAGACCTGAGCTGAAACCAAGAGTCAGTCATTTAATCAACTTTACCACCCAGGCGCACCCCCCCTCAATTTATTATATCACAGCTGGAGGCCAGAGGTCCGAGATCAGGGTGTGAGCAGAGTTAGCTTCTTCTGGAGCCACTGTCCTTGGCTTATAATTGACTGGCTTTTCCCTGTGTCCTCACCCAGTCTTCCCTTTTCATCCATGTTTGTGTCCTAATCTCCCCTTCTTCTAAAAACACCAGTCCTATTGGATTAGGGGCCACGCTTATAACCCTTGGTTTAACCTAAATACCACTTTAAAACCCTATGTCCAAATACAGTCAGTTTTAGGAATTAGGACTTTGACATATGAATGCGGGAGGTGGGGGGAGCACAGTGCAACCCATAGCAAAGGGGAAAAGGCAAAAGGGTATGTCAGGTGTCAGCTGACCAGCCCTCTTCAATGGCTTTCCCTGAAGCCCCAACTCACAACCCCTCACCTCTCATTGGTCATCCTTGGTGAAGAAATGTCGTTTTCTATAGCTTGACTCACTGCTGCATTTACTAAACTTGGGTGTGGTTGGTGAAGAAGAAGGGGAAATGGGCACGTGAAGGACTACCAAACAAGAATACTAAAGTAAATGTGTCTTTATGTGTAGCCACAGAGTAGGATGGCTTATGTCTTTGAAGAAGGTACATTTTTTGTTTGTGAGTATGTGTGTGTGTGTGACTTTTTAAAAAAGATTTTATTTATTTGTTTTTGAGAGAGTCAGCTCAAGTGTGAGGGGAGCGGTGTTCAGACAGGCAGAGGGAGAGGGAGCAGGGAGCCTGACATGGGACTTGATCCTAGGACTCCCCGATCCACCTGAGCCAAAGGCAGACGCTTAACCGACCTAGACACCCAAGTGCCCCAAAGGGACGTCTTTCCACAGTGGATATCTATTCACCAGTATTTTATATTAGGATCTATGTTATAGGGCATGGACTTTGGTGGCTGGCCATCCACCATAGCCCAGAGCCTTTCCCTTGGAAAAAGGAGCATGTCTGTCTTTGTGAAGGCATTTAAGGCTTAAGCTGGGGAGAACAGCAGCAAAGGGACAGCAAGAGGAAGAGAGCCTAAAGGAATTGTGGGAACAAGGCATAAGATGATAGCAAGAGGAAATGATAGAACATGAAAACGGATAATAGGGAAAGACCCCGCAGTGCCAACCCCCAGCGATGGGGTAAGTGAGGAGCAGCACCCAGGGGGCAGATAGGCTGGGAGAGCGTTCCCCAGCAGGTGGCCTCAGAATGAAGGCGAGAGAAGAGAAATAGGTAGAATCCCAGGAGAGAGGGAGAGAGTTCTTGGACAAGCACTGAGGGACTGTGGGGCCAGGCCCTGGGAAGGGCCCGCTGGGAGCAGTCCTGAAAACCTGGCGAGTTTGCTGTGGAAAGCTCCAGTTCTATCACTTCCTTGGTACTTCTACCCATTGGGTGCTAAGCCCTGCTCATCTATAAGCCTCCTGATTTCTGAGTTATAGATTTCCCATGTTGCTAAAGGGTGAAATGATGCTGAAAGTGAAAGTCATAAACATTGGGTTCATTCTGCTCATTCCTCTCAAAGCCACTGCCCATGATCGTTGTGGTTCTAGTCCTTTTTTTTTTTTTTTTAAGATTTTATTTTATTTATTTGTCAGATAGAGCGAGCACAGGCAGACAGAGTGGCAGGCAGAGGCAGAGGGAGAAGCAGGCTCCCCGCTGAGCAAGGAGCCCAATATGGAACTAGATCCCAGGACGCTGGGATCATGACCTGAGCTGAAGGCAGCCGCTTATCCCACTGAGCCACCCAGGTGTCTCGGTTCTAGTCCTTTTGTATGAGGTCGTCATTGAGGTTTTTATTGGAAAGTGTTATTTGATTTCTGATACAAATGCTGCTGGGCCTGTCCTTCAGCTGAGGTAGGCAGAGCTCACTGGAGTGGGAAGGAGAGACAGCATTACCATGCAAATGAGATGAATGGCTGGGCACTGAGCTAAGCACCATACTCTAGAAGAAGCTGTTCTTTCCTCTCTTCCCTGAAGAGGCATATGACATGTATAACCCCCTCATTCTTCATTAACAGCTGACATCTCCTCCTATGGAGGGAGGTAAAAACAATGGTCAAGATGTCCACCCCTTTTAGGTTTTCCGGTTTTATCCTTCTAATTAAGATATTGGTCTCTGCTGCGGGCATGTATAAGATGGTTACATTTTTCTTTTTCTTTTTAGACAAGCTCTGGCCAGTTTTATTAAGGTAACATTTTGCATGATTTACCGTTCACCCATCTGTTCTGGCACGCTTCTAATGATACCAGAACCCCTGGATCAATGGTGGCCAGCGAACGTATTCTGTGGTATTTCCCACAGGCTGTGCTTAATTCAATATTATTGCGACTGTAGTGATGGATGCCAGTTTTGGCCAACATGGCACCATCTTCTATTCCAGATTTCCTCAGGACTGGGCAGTCATTGGCAAGGAGGACCAGTTTTGTTCTGCTATGTCTGATCATTTTCAGAGTCGTTTGTACCTTAGCAGGTAATTTCCACTTTCCATAACGAGTTGGAGCCTAGAGTTGATTGACTACAGTGCCTTCTTCATCTTCTTTGCGGCCACAATCTTCCTTTAGGTGCAGGACTGCGCCAACCAGGAGCAGCTACCAAGACGTCTGGAAGCAAGACAGATAATACGGTTAAATTTGTAAAGGCCAGCCAAATTTTGAAGGCTATGATCAACTGACTAGTAAACTAGGCTTATGAGCTGTGTAACATTGAACAGGCTCTGCTCAGCGGGGAGCCTGCTTCCTCCTCTCTCTCTGCCAGTCTCTCTGCCTACTTGTGATCTCTGTCAAATAAATAAATCAAATCTTTAAAAAAATAGAATAGCTGTACCTTTTGACCTAGTGGTTTTCTGCTTAATAATTAATGTATTCCAGGAAAAGAACAAGATTGGTTGTTATCAAAAAGACAAAAAAATAACAAGTTTTGGTGGGGATGTAGAGAAAAGGAGACCCCCATGCACTGTTGGTGGGCATGTAATTTGGTACAGCTGCCATGGAAAACAGTATAGAGGTTCCTCAAAAAGTTAAAAAGAGAAATACCATAAGATTCTGCAATTCTACTTCTGGGTATTTATACAAAGAAAAAAAAAAACCTCACCAGTTTGAAGAGATGTATACAACCCTATGTTCATTGTAGCATTATTTATAAGAGCCAAGATATGGAAACAACCGAAGTGCCCTCAATAGATGAAGTGATAAAGAAGACATGTGAAATATTACAATGGAGTATTACACAGCCATCAAAAAGAGTAAAATCTTGCCATTTGCCACAACATGGATGGGCCTAGAGGGTATGAAGCTAAGTGAAATAGGTCAGACAGAGAAAGACAAATACCATATGAATTCACTTCCATGTGGAATCTAAGAAATAAAACAAATGAATAAGCAAACAAAAACCCTAAACAGATTCATAGATACAGGAAATGAACTATTGGTTACCAGAGAGAAGAGAGTTAGAGGTGGACAAAATAGATGGAGGGGATTAAGAGGTATAAACTTCCAGTTATAACAACATAAGTCATGGGGATGCAGTGTACACATAAGGAATATAGTCAATACTATTGTAATAACTTGGTATGCTGATAGATGGTGAGTAGATTTATTGCGGGGGTCATTTTGCAGTGGATTAAAAATACCTAATCATAATGATGTGCACCTGAAACTAATAGGCTATTTTATGTCAAATATACTTCAATAAAAAGAAAAGAAAACAACTAGACAAGAGCAAAAGATATTCATGGAAATATTATTTATAGTAGTGGAAACAGGAGATCACCTAAGTAATTATCAGAAGAAGATTGGTGATATAAATGATGCTATATTCACTGAAAAGCTATAGTTTATATTTATTAGCAGAAAGAGGGCCATGATAAGCAGGCTACAAAATAGAATCCATGCTGTTATTTCATTAAAAAAAATGCATGTGAGCATGTATACTTTGAGAGTATACTTAGAAAAAAGCTTGAAAGCCTAAAACAACAAAATGTGAACGGTAATAAATTATTCATGATGGAATTGCAGAGCCATGTTTCCATATTATCTGCATTAAAAAATTAAAAATATTTTACTTTATAATTAGAGCAAAAAATTATTTCTACTTTGTCAAAGGAAACAAGACTCGTCTACCATTCCCCACCCATCATCAAGTCATTAAAAACCAGAAAATAATTATTTGGGCATCTTATTAATGCAAAAAAAATAGCCTCATTCATGTTAATGTAGCTAATCCAGATAGTTTAGCCTTTATAAATATGAAATGTGTAACAATGAAAGAAAAAATTGGAAAGGCTTGCAAGTTTTCATGGCGTGCAACGAAGATATGTGAAAAATAATGCAATGGTTCAGAGACAGCTCATCTCAGAAAATGCTAGCAAAAACAGACTCTCTGAAAATAATTACTGCAAATAGCTGGGCCAGGGAAACTCAACTCATTCCATACTGAGTCACAAAAAAGCCATGACACCCAAACCGAGATACTGAAATTATAAAAGGTGAGAAACAGCAGCAAAACTAACCAGAGGAGACACAACAAAAACAAAATGTTGAAAACAGTCGCCCAAACATTTTGCTATGAATTTTTGAAAAATATAAGAAATTGCTTCTCTAAAAGATGACCCAAATCAGAAATATAAGAACTTAAGAAGGAGATGGAGGAGAAAAAGGAGGATGTGGCCAGAAAGCAGGGGGAAATGAAATTTGGGGTACAGTTTATTCTAGAAATTTCAACATTGGTAATATTTTAGTATATTTCATTATATTAACATGAGGAGAAATTTGTATAATTATCTTCATAGGTGCTGAAAATATGTTTGACCAAATTAAAAAACTATGTTCAATAAAAATACTGAATAAAATAGATGTAAACAGGTATTTCCATAACATGGCAAAATGGGTTGATCTCAGCTCAAAATCCAACATCCTGCTTCATGGTGGAACTTAGAAACATTTCCATTAAAGTCAGGAACAAGATAAGGATGTGCCTTATCACTACTGTTATATAGCAGGGTGCCCAAGAATTTAGCTAATGTAGTTAGACAAGAGAAGTAAATTAGAGAGGTAGAAACTAGAAAGGAAAAAGTAAAACTATTACTGTTTGTGGATGTTATGATTATAAACTTGGGAAACTCAGGATAACTGAATAAGAAACTACCAAGTAAAATAAGTTAGGTAAAGGCTTAGTAGCTTCATATATATATATACCACAGTCAGACAAACAGAAGAAAAACCCCATTTACAATAGCAACAACAAAAACAAAATTAAAATACCTAGGAATAAACTAAATAAAAAATGTCTAAGACCTATATGAAGAAAAAAAATTTTAAAAAGATTTTATTTATTTATTTGACAGAGAGAACACAAGCAGGGGGAACAGCAGGCAAGAGAGGGAGAAGTGTGCACTGCCGCCTAATGCAGGACTCAATCCCAGGACCCTGAGTTCATGACCTGAGCTAAAGGCAGATGCTTAACAGATTGAACCACCTAGGCACCCCTGAGGAGAACTGTTAAAAATTCTTAAAGGTGTAAAAGAAGACTTGGTACCATAAATACCTTCATTCTCCCTAAGGTAGTTTATAAATTTAATTCAGTTCCAAAAAACATCTCAATAAGTTTATTTTGTTGAAAATATTTTAGTTTGGAAAACTTGATCCTAAATTGTATGTACAAAGTAGTAAGAAAAACCTGAAAAGAGAAGCAATGATAAAAAAAAAATAACAATACAGGATATTAAACATATTATAAAGCCTCATAATACTAACATCTGAAAAATACAGGAGTTAGTGCCATACCTCACAACTTATCCCATGATAAATTCCTAGGTATACTATTTAATGGATATGATATTTTTTATTTATAAGGGTGAGGAGTGGTAGGGGAAGAGTGAGAGAGATGATCTTTTTTAAAGACTTTATTTGTTTATTTATTTGTGGGGAGGGAGAGGGAGCATGAGCAGGGGGAGGGGCAGAGGGAGAAGCAGAGGGAGAAGCAGACTCTATCCCTGGGACTTGATCCCAGGGCCCTGGGATCATGACCTGAGCCAAAGGCAGATACTTAGTAGACTGAGCCATCCAGGTGACCCAGACAGAGACAATCTTAAGCAGGCTCCACATCCAGTATGGAGCCTGATCTGGGCTCAATCTCACAACCCTGAGATCATGACTTGAGCTGAAATCAAGACTGCAAACCTTGACCACAGGGTGCCCTCAGGGATATAATATTTAAATGTGAAAAATAAAACCATGAAAGTTCTAGAAGAAAATAGGAGGGAATCCTTTGAAACCTTGATGTGAGAAAGCCCTTTCAGCCTACGACTTAAAATCCAGACAGTAGGGACGCCTGGGTGGCTCAGTTGGTTAAGCGGCTGCCTTTGGCTCAGGTCGTGATCCCAGGGTCCAGGGATTGAGTCCCACATCAGGCTCCTTGCTCGGCAGGGAGCCTGCTTCTCCCTCTGCCTCTGCCTGCCGCTTTATCTGCCTATGCTCGCTCTCTCTCTCTCTCTCTCTCTGACAAATAAATAAATTTTTTAAAAAATCCAGAAAGTACAAAAGAAAAGTTTCTGAAATCGATTACATAAAGGCAAAGTTTGCATGAAAATAAAACCAAAAGCAAAAAAAAAAAAAAGTATACAAAGTGAAAAGACAGACAGTTGGGGAATAACATTTGCAACATATATTATGGATAATATACTAAAAGGAATATAAAGAGCTCCTAGAAATCGAGAGGACAAATACTAGTAACCCAACAGAAGAAGGAGCGAGGAATGTGAGCATCTGTCAGACTGCCAGAACACCCAGGGTCTGATAACGTGTTCTGTAGGAAAACTGTGCGGAAATAACATTGTCATACAGGCTGGTGGGAGTGTAAACCAACACAATGCCTATGGCAAGGTTTGGTAACATCTACCAAAATACATACAGTCACCTACAGCCTATACATACATACAAAATACATACAAGCACCTATAGCCTTTGATCCAGCATTTCTATTTCTAGAAATTTATGCTACAGATATTCTTACCCGTGGAAAAAAAGATGTTTACACAAGGTTCATTATTGCAGCATTATTTGCTAAAGGAAAGGGTAGAAAACAACCCGAAGTTTATCAGGGGCAGGTTGGCTAAACATACATACGTAGATACATACATGAAATAAGATGACACGTGAAATTAATCAGGACGTTATCTACGAGTTGATGTGCAAAGAGCCTTAAAATATATTATATATGAAAAAAAGGTGGAGGACACTGTTTTGAGGGAAAAAGTGAAAAATAAGATCCATATTTATATTTGTTTGTATATGCATGAAGAGATTCTGGAAAGAGGGACGCCTGAGTGGCTCAGTCGGTTCAGCGGCTGCCTTCGGCTCAGGTCATGATCCCAGGGTCCTGGGATCGAGTCCCACATCAGGCTCCCTCTTTGGCGGGGAGCCTATTTCTTCCTCTCCCTCTGCCTGCCACTCCCCTGGTTGTGCTCTCTGTGACAAATAAATAAATAAAATCTTTAAAAAGGGAGAGAGATTCCGGAAAGACACATAGGAAATTAAGAAAAGTAATGACCTATGGAGGGGAGGAAGCTGGAAACCTGATGCGACAGAGTTATTGTTATAGATCATTGAATTCTTCCACGAATGGTGCTGGAATAATTTGTTACGTATGCAGGAAAAAAATCAGATCCTCACTTCATACCATAACCAGGTAAATTATAGAAGGATTGAAGATTTAATTGTTAAGTGCAAAGCTTTAGGAAATTTAGAAGTTAGGGACGCCTGGGTGGCTCAGATGGTTAAGTGTCTGCCTTTGGCTCAGGTCATGATCTCCCGGTCCTGGGATTGAGCCCTCTATCTGACTCCCTGTTCAGTGGGGAGTCTGCTTCTCCCTCCCTGTCCCCCCTACTTGTGCTCTTTCTCTCTTTCAAATGAAGAAATAAAATTTAAAAAAAAAAGAAAATTTAGAAGTTAATATAGAAGAATATATTTATGTCCATCAGGGTCGGAAAGGATTTCTTGGATGAGGTGCAATAAGCATAAAACATGTAGGGAAAGACTTTTGAAAGAACATTTTAAATATTTTTATTAAATTTCAGTCAGTTATGTATAGTGTAATACTGAATTGAGTTGTACATACAGTGATTCAACACTTCCATACAACACCCAGTGCTCATCACAAGTACACTCCTGAATCCTTATCACCTACTTCACCCCTGACCCTCCCCTCTGGTAGCCATTGGTTTTAAACATTTTGAATATTAAAATGAAAACTTCTGGGCTCCTGGGTGGCTCAGTTGTTAAGCCTCTGCCTTCGGCTCAAGTCATGACCCCAGGGTCCTGGGATCAAACCCCATACCGGGCTCCTTGCTCTGCGGAAGGCCTGTTTCTCTCTCCCACTCCCCCTGCCTATGTTCCCTCTCTTGCTGTGTCTCTCTCTATCAAATAAATAAATAAAATCTTAAGAAATAAAATAAAATAAAATAAAATGAAAACTTCTGGGCAAAAATGACCTCAAATATGAATGAAATGACGTCACAAATAGGACAAAGATATTTACAACTCACCAACAATTGAGAAGGTGATAGTATCCAGAATACTTCTTGAACTTCTACAAGTCAACTTAAAAAGGAAAAGAAATCCTATATAAAAACGGTCAAAGCACATAAATAAGTGATTCCTCAAAGAGGAAGCAAGAGAAACAAATCAATGTATGCAAAGACGACCAGCCTCAGTTATAAACAGAAAAGTGCGAATTAAAAAAACCCAAACTAAAAACAACAAAAAACAAAAAACAACAAAACAAGAAACACCAAATCAAAAAACCCAAACTGATACTGTTTCATAAGCCGCATTTTTAAAGAGGCAAAATTAGACAAAATTTTTTTTTTAATTTTTTTATTGTTTATAAACATATAATGTATTTTTATCCCCAGGGGTACATGTCTGTGAATCGCCAGGTTTACACAAAATTTTTAAAGGTTGATAATTTGCATTGGAACATTAAGTACTCTCACACAGTGCTAGGGCACATGTAAAGTTGTGCAACCAGTTTGGAGGGTAATTCGGCAATATTTAGTGGAGTTAAAAATGTTCATATCCTTCAATGCAAAAAAAATCCATTTCTAACTATGTATCATCAAAAAAACTCTCCTTTCCTTGCTCAAGGAGACATGTGCCTAAAAGTTCATTAAAGGGTTCCTTGTAATCACAAAAACCTGGAAACAATCTGTATACTCATTAACGAGAGAATGGATAAATCCTAATATGTTCGTATAAAAGGATACTGAACAGTGATGCAATGAATGGCCTATAGCTACACGGATCAAAATGGGTAAATCTTTTTTTTAATTTTTAATTTTATTTTTTTTAAAGATATTTATTTGAGAGCGAAAGACAGAGAGTGAGAATAGGAGAGGGGTGAGTGGCACAGGAGGAAGCGGACTCCCTGCTGAGCAGAGAGCCCTATTGGGGGCTCCATCCCAGGACCCTGGGATCATGACCTCAGCTGAAGGCAGATGCCCAAGGCTGAGCCACCCAGGTACCCTGGTAAGTACATTTTTTTAAAACTTTGTAAAATGTCTTCTTTCTAACCCACTGTCCCCAGAAATAATCGTTCCTCCTTCCTTTCTTCCTTCCTTCTTTCCTTCCTTCCTTCCTTCTTTAAATATCTTTAAAGAAGATATTCCTCCTCCTCCCCCCCCCCTCTCCTCCTCCTCCTTCTTCTTCTTCACCAATTGGGAACCTCCCAAGCATAAGACCTGCTTAAACAGCAGTTCTTCCCACTGATTCATG
>PISX010025525.1:0-26023 GCA_004024625.1 Mellivora capensis | reverse complement strand
GTCTGCCAAGAAATTCCTCATGAGTATCAACCTGCACGGCCCTCGAGGGCACCCCAATAGCAAAGGACGCCGTGGGCACGAATGCTCTGTCTGACACAGCCTGAGCCCAGACCTCCTGTCAGCCACCCAGATCGTGTGCCCCACATCCAGCAGGTGGGACCTGCCATGGCCCAGGGCCGTCATTTCTCCCCAACCTGGGTATTCATGCATCTGTCCCCAGGCCTTAGCTCAAATCCCTGCCTCTGGGGGAACCTGAAGCACAAACGACTATTTCTCCTTCCCCATGGCAGGAAATGATGCTGTTGGGGTGGTTGTCCTACCCTCAGAGTGGGAGTCAGCTGTGTGGCCCCTGAGACCACACCCACTCATGAAGGCCGCACTGTACACAAACAGGAATTGGGACCCTCAGCCTGAGCCTGCTGTCAAACAAACCCACGCGGTAGCTGGACAACGAGCCCGAATACCGGGCCTGCCACGGCCCTAGGCCCAAATCTTAAGCCTCCCTGGGGATTTAACGGTGCCCACATCAGAGCCCATCTCTGGATTGCCAGTTTTGTGGGGAACCTTGAGATTTAAAACAGCACTCTTCCCATCCCCCACAGAGAAACCAAACTCTTGGGAGCCGGGCAGAATCCCCAGAGAGGAAGAATCTCCCATTGCCCCATGAGGCAAACCCTGCATTCGACGGCCCTCCTGGACAATCCAGACAGAAAAGCCTGCGCTCCCGCCTTGCAGGCGCCCTAATTTCAAATCCCAAACAGCTGCCCTCAGGTCTGCAGGTCGGGCTTGCCATCACCTAGCCCCTAACCCTAACCCATGTTTGTGTTTGCAGACTCTGTCCCCAAACCCCGGGCCCACATGCCCTCCAGGATGAGGCCTCTGGATTCACACCGCAGGACTGTGCCTGCCATCCCAAAGGAAACACTATTTGTCACATTTGCCCAAAACCTCCCGATTTGGAGAAACCTGCAAGGCCCTAGAGCCCACCCCAATTTCGTAGGCCACTCTGGACCCAAATGTGCAATCTGACGCACCCTGAGCACCTAGCTCCAGGCAGACACCCAGGTCAGTGGCCCTGAGGCAGAAGATTGAACCTGACATGCTCCAAGGACCTCATCAGAACCCTCCCTTAGGTTTTCAGTCATCTGTCCCCAAGGGCCTGTTCTGGAATGCAAACATAGGGTCCAGCATGTGGCCCCTGAGCCACAGAACAGATCTCCTCCTGTCCCTAGAAAGAAAAAAGGCTCTTGGGAGCTCTGTCCAACCCTTGGGGGAGAAGAATCTTGCCTGGCCCCTGAGCTCCCGCCACATTCCAAGGTCTCCTTGGACATCAATCAGCATTGTGACCCATCAGCATGAAACTCTATGTCAACTCCGCCCCTTTGGGTCTTCGCCCCAGAGCCACCAGATGGAACCGGCCATGTTCCTAGGCTGCAATGGGAAGGCGAGGTGGGCTATCCAGGCATCCAAGTGGAGAGCTCTCCTACCCATTCTTTCTTTATGGGGGACCCTGGAGCCATCAAACCGGACTCCCCTGTCACAAAGAAGAAAACCTTGCTGTTTGGAGCAGCTCACAAGCCCCAGCGTGGGGAAACCTCCAAGGACTCCTGAGGGCCCCCCTCTCCATGATTCGGCCACCATGGACACAAATTCCAGCGGGAGCAACCATTTGACACTCGCCCATCCTCAGCTGCTGGAGATATCGAATCAGCCGCTGCTCATTGGAACTGCCATGCACTTGGCACTGAACTTCCCTGGATCTCGTGTTTCCAGAATTCCGTCCTCACCCTCCTGGTCCGCAAGCCCTCCCGATTGGCAATTCTGGAGCCACAACGCAGCATTCTGCCAACCCACCAGAGAGAAGGGTGACCTATGGGTCAGCCCAGAAACCCCACATGAGGATCAACCTGCATGTCCCTCAAGGGCACCCCAGTAGCAGAGCTCGCCCTGGGCACAAATGCTTGTCAGACACGGCCTGAGCCCAATCTCTTCTCAAGCACCCAGAGAGCAGGCCACATATCCAGGAGGTAGGGCCTGCCAGGGCCTGAGACCGTCAACTCTACCCAACCTGGGTGTTCAGGCATCTGTCCTCAGTCCTTAGCTCAAATCCCTACCTCTGGGGCACCTGGGTGGCTCAGTGGGTTAAGCCGCTGCCTCCGGCTCAGGTCATGATCCCAGGGTCCTGGGATCGAGTCCCACATTGGGCTCTCTGTTCAGCAGTGAGCCTGCTTCCCGCTCTCTCTCTGCCTGCCTCTCTGTCTACTTGTGATCTCTCTCTGTCAAATAAATAAATAAATTCTTAAAAAAAAATTCCTACCTCTGGGGGAACCTGAAGCACAAAAGACTACTCTTCTGTCCCCATGGCAGGAAACCTTGCTGTTGGGAGGGGTCCAACCCTCAGAGTGGGAGCCAGGAGCATGGCCCCTGAGACGACGCCCACTCATGAGGGCCGCCCTGGGCACAAACAGGCATTGGGACCCTCAGCCTGAGCCCGCTGTCAAACAAACCCACGTGGTAGCTGGAAAAGGAGCCTGCACACTGGGCCTGCCATGGACCTAGGCCGAAATCTTAAGCCTCCCTGGGGATTTAACGACACCCGAGCCTGAACCCGTCTTTGGTTCCCTGTTTTGGGGGGAACCCTGAGATGGTTAATCAACACTCTTCCCTTCCCCCACAGAGACACCAAATTCTTGGGAGCCTGGCAGAATCCCCAAAGAGGAAGAATCTCCCTTGGACCCATGAGGCCACCCCGGCATTCCACAGCCCTCCTGGACACACAATCCAGCCAGAATAGCCTGCGCTCCCACATCCCAGGCGTCCTAATTTAAGATTCGGAGGAGCAGCCCTCAGGGTCCACAGATCGGTCCTGCCATCACATCACTCCTAACCCTAACCCGAGTTTGTGCTTGCAGACTCTGTCCCCAAAGCCCTGGCCCACATGCCCTCCAGGATGGGGCCTTGGGAGCCATAGCATAGGACTGTACCTTCCCTCCAGAAGGGAACACTGCATGTCACAGTTGCCCAAACCCTCCTGATTCGGAGAAATCTGCAAGGACCCGAGGCCACCCCAATTTCATAGTCGGCTCAGGACCAAAATGGGCAGTCTGACGCACTCTGAGCACCTAGCTCCAGGCAGACACCCAGGTCAATGGCCCTGAGGCAGAAGATTGAACCTGACATGCCCCTAGGACCTCATTGGAACCCTCCTTTAGGTTTTCAGACGACTGTCCCCATGGACCTGTTCTGGAATACAAACATAGGCTCCAGCATGTGGTCCCTGAGCCAAAAACGGATCACCTCCTTTACCAGAAGGAAAAATGGCTCTTGGGAGCTGTGTCCAACCCTCAGGGGAGGAGAATCCGGCATGGCCCCTGAGCCCCCACCACATTCTAAGGTCTCCCTGGACCCCAACCCCATTGTGAGCCATCAGCATGAGACACCATGTTAACTCATCCCCCTTGGTACGTCGTCCCAGAGCCACCAGATGGAATGTGCCATGTACCTCGGCTGCAATGGGAACGCGAGGGGAGCCGTTCAGGCATCCATGCGGAGAGCTCTGCTACTGAATCTTTCCCTGTGGGTGTCCCAGGAGCCATCAAACCGGACTCCTATGTCCCACAGAAGAAAAACTTGCTGTTTGGAGCAGCTCAGAAGCCCCAGCGTGCAAAAACTTCCATGGACTCCTGAGCACCCCCATAGATGACTTGGCCTTCATGGACACAAATTCCAGTGGGAGCGACCATCTGAAACTCGCCCTTCTCAGGTGCTGGAGATGTCAAATCAGCCACTGCATATTGGAATTGCCATATGCTCCGCACTGAACTTCCCTGGAGCTCGTGTTTCCCGACTTCCGTCCTCACCCTCCTGGCCCGCAAGCACTCCCGATTGGCAATTCTGGAGCCACAACGCAGAATTCTGCCAGCCCACCAGAGAGAATGGTGCCCTATGGGTCTGCCCAGAAACCCTACATGAGGATCAACCTGCATGGCCCTCGAGGGCACCCCAATAGCAGAGGCCGCCCTGGCTTGAATGCTCGTCTGACACGGCCTGAGCACCTATATCTTGTCTAGCACCCAGAGAGCGGGCCCCATATGCTGTAGGTGGGAACTTCCAGGGCCTGAGACCATCAACTCTACCCAACCTGGGTATTCCGGCATCTGTCTCCAGACCTTAGCTCAAATCCCTGCCTCTGGGGGATCCTGAATCACAAAAGACTACTCTTCTGTCCCCATGGCAGGAAATCTTGCTGTTGGGATGGGTGTCCAACCCTCAGAGTGGGATCCAGCTGCGTGGCCCGTGAGACCACGCCCACTCATGAGGGCCACCCTGGGCACAAAAAGGCATTGGGACCCTCAGCCTGAGCCCGCTGTCAAACAACCCATGCGGTAGCTGGACAACGAGCCCGCATACTGGGCTTGCCTCGGCCTTAGGCCCAAATCTTAAACCTCCCTGGGGATTTCCAGGTGCCAGCCCACAGAGCCTGTCTTTGGATTCCCGGTTTTGGGGGGACCGCCGAGATGGAAAACCGCACTCTTCCCTTCACCCACAAAGACACCAAACTCTTGGGAGCTGGGCAGAATCCCCTGAGACGAAGTCTCGCATGGCCCATGAGGCCACCCTGCATTCCATGGCCCTCCTGGACATACAATCCAGACAGAAATGACTGCGCTCCTGCCTTGCAGGCGCCCTAATTTCAGATTCCAAGAAGCTGCCCTCAGGGTCCGCAGATCTAGACTGCTATCACCTCACCCCTAACACTAACCTGAGTTTGTGTTTGCAGACTCTGTCCTCAAAACCCTGGCCCTCATGCCCTCCAGGATACGGCATCGGGAGGCACACAGCAGGACTGTGTCTGCCCTCCCAAAGGAAACTCTGCCCATCACATTTGCCCATACACTCCCGTTTCAGAGAAACCTGCAAGGACCCAGAGCCCACCCCAATTTCGTAGGCTGCTCTGAACCCAAAAGCGCAGTCTGACGCACCCTGAGCACATACTTCCAGGCAGACACCCAGGTCAATGGCCCTGAGGCAGAAGAATGAACTTGACACGACCCTAGTACCTCATCGGAACGCTCCCTTATGTTTTAAGGCATCTGTGTCCAATGGCCTGTTCTGGAATACAAACATAGGGTCCAGCATGTGATCCCTGACCAACAGCGGGATCACCTCCTGTCCCCAGAAGAAAAAGTGGCTCTAGGGAGCTGTGTCCAACCCTCAGGGGAGGAGAATCCTGCATTTTCCCTGACCTCCGACACATTCTAAGGTCTCCCTGGACACCAACCAGCATTGTTACCCATCACCATGAGACTCCATGTCAACTCAGCCCCCTTGGTACTTCACCCCAGAGCCACCAGATGGAACGTGCCATGTTCCTCGGCTTCAATGGGAAGGCGAGGTGGGCTGTGCAGGCATCAATGCAGAGAGCTCTGCTATACAATCATTCCCTGTGAGGGACCCTGGAGCCATCAGACTGGACTCCCCGATCCTGCAGAGGAAAACCTTGCTGTTAGGAGCAGCTCACAAGCCCCAGCCGGGGAAAACCTCCATGGACTACTGAGGCTCCCCCCTCCACGACTTGGCTACCATGGACACAAATTCCAGCAGGAGCTATCATCTGACACTAGCCTTTCCTCAGGTTCTGGAGATGTCGAATCAGCCCTTGCACATTGGAACTGCCATATGCTTGGCACTGAACATCCCTGGAGATTGTGTTTCCAGACGTCCATCCTCAACCTCCTGGCCTGCAAGCACTCCCGACTGGCAATTCTGGAGCCACAGTGCAGCATTCTGCCTGTGCACCAGAGAGAAGGGTGCCCTATGGGTCTGCCCAGAAACCCCACATGAGGATCAAACTGCACGGTCCTTGAGAGCACCCCAATAGAAGACGCCTCCCTGGGCACGAATGCTGTATCTGAAATGGCCTGAGTCCCGATCTCCTGTCAAGCACCCCAAGAATGGGCACCATATCCAGGAGGTGGGACCTGCCAGGGCCTGAGTCCGTCATCTCTACCCACCTTGGATATTCAGGCATCTGTCACAGACCATAGCTCTAATCCCTGCCTCTGGCGGATCCTGAAGCACAAAAGACTACTCTTCCGTCTCCATGGCAGGAAACCTTGCTTTTGAGATGGGTGTCCAACCCTCAGAGTGGGAGCCAGGAGCGTGGCCCCTGAGACGACGCCCACTCATGAGGGCCGCCCTGGGCACAAACAGGCTTTGGGACCATCAGCATGAGCCTGCTGTCAAACAAGCCCACGCAGAAGCTGGACCAGGAGCCTGCATACCAGGCCTGCCACGGCACTATGCCCAAATCTTAAGCCTCCCTGGGGATTTCATGGTGCCCGCATCAGAACCCGTCTCTGGATTCCCTGTTTTGTGGGGAACCCTGAGATGGAAAACAACACTCTTCCCATCCCCAACAGAGACACCAAACTCTTGGGAGCCGGGCAGAATCCCCAGAGAGGAAGAATCTCCCATGGCCCCGTGAGGCGAACCCTGCATTCAATGGCCCTCCTGGACACACAATCCAGACAGAAAAGCCTGCGCTCCCGCCTCACAGGTGCCCTAATTTCAGATCCCGAAGAGCTGCCCTCAGAGTCCGCAGGTCGGGCTTGCCATCACCTCACTCCTAACCCTAACCCGTGTTTGTGTTTGCAGACTTTGTCCCCAAAGCTCAGGCCCACATGCCCTCCAGGATGGGCCTCTGGATTCACACCACAGGACTGTGTCTGCCGTCCCAAAGGGAACACTGCCCATCACATTTGCCCAAAACCTCCTGATTTGGAGAAACCTGCAAGGCCCCTGAGCCCACCCCAATTTCGTAGGCCACTCTGGACCCAAATGCACAGTCTGAAGCACTCTGAGCACCTAGCTCCAGGCAGACACCCAGGTCAGTGGCCCTGAGGCAGAAGATTGAACCTGACATGCCCCAAGGACCTCATCAGAACCCTCCCTTAGGTTTTCAGGCATTTCTCCCCAAGGGCATGTTCTGGAATACAAACATATGGTCCAGCATGTGGTCCCTCAGCCACAGAACGGATCACCTCCTGTCCCCAAAAGGAAAAAAGGCTCTTGGGAGCTGTGTCCAATCCTCAGGTGAGGAGAATCCTCATGACTCATGAGCCCCCACCAAATTCTAAGGTATCCCTGGACACAAACCAGCATTGTGACCCATCAGCATGCCTATGTCAACTCAGCCCCCTTGGTTCTTCACAACACAGCCACCAGATGGAACATACGATGTTCCTCGCTTGCAATGGGAAGGCGAGGTGGGCTGTCCAGGCATCCATGCAGAGAGCTCTGCTACCATATTTTTCCCTGTGAGGGACCCTGGAGCCATCAAACCGGACTCACCTGTCCCTCAGATATAAACCTTGCTGTTTGGAGCAACTCACAAGACGCCGCGTGGGAAAACCTCCATGGATTCCTGAGGCCCCCCTCTCCATGACTCGGCCATCATGGACACAAATTCCAGTGGGAGCGACCATCTGACACTCGCCCTTCCTCAGGTGCTGGAGATCTTGAATCAGCCGCAGCTCATTGGAACTGCCATGCGCTCGCCACTGAATTGAACCCTTGCTTGTGTTTTCAGACGTCTGTCCTCACACTCTTGGCCCACAATCCCTCCAGATTGGGAATTCTGGAGCCATAAAGCAGCCTTCTGCCTGCCCACCAGAAAGAAGTTCGCTATGGGTCTGCCCAGAACCCGCCATGAAGATCTACCCGCACGACGCTCGATGGCACCCCAATATCATAGGCCGCCCTGTGCACTAATGCTCTGTCTGACACAGCCTGAGCCCCGTCCCCCTTCAGCACCCCAGATATCCAGGCCCATATCCTGCCAGTGGGACCTGCCGTGGCCGGAGCCCATCATCTGTACCCTACGTGGCTATTCAGGCAACTGTCCTCAGACTTAGCACAAATCTCTGCCCAAGGGGGAACCTGAAGCCGAAAAGAGGACTCCTCCTTCCCCATGGCAGGAAAACTGGCAGTTGGGATGGGTGTCCAAACCTCAGAGTGGGAGCCAGCTGCATGGCCCATGAGTCCACGCCCACACATATAGGCCTCCCTGGGCACAAACAAGTACTGTGACCCTCCGCCTGAGGACACTTTCAAAGAAGCCCCCTGGGTAGCTCATCCAGGAGCCCACAGAGTGGGCCTGTCATGCCCCTAGGCCCAAATCCTAACCCTCGGTAGGGTTCTCCAGGTGCCCAGAACCAGAACCCGTCTCTGGAATCCCTGTTCTGGTGGGACCCCTGAGACAGAAAACAGCACCCTTCCCTTCCCCCAGAAAGAAACCGAATGCTTGGGAGCCGGGCAGAATCCCCAGAGGGGAAGTATCTCCCATGGACCCATGAAGCCACCCCTATATTCCGTGGCCACCCTAGATACACAATCCAGAGAGGAAAGCCGGTGCTGTCACCTCCCAGCCGAGCTCATTTCAAATCCCGAGGAGCTGCCCTCAGGGTCTGCAGATCGTACCTGCCATCATCTCGCCCCTAATCCTATCCCGAGTTTGTGTCTGCAGCCTTCTGCAGCAAAGACCTGGCCCACATGCCCTCCAGGATGGGGCCTCTGGAGCCACACCAAAGCCCTGGGCCTGCCCTCCCAAGGGAAATTCTGCCTGTCACTGTTGCCCAAACCCTGCGGATTAGGAGAAAGCAGAAAGGGCCCTGAGCCCACCCCAATTCCGTAGGCCACTCTGGACAAAAATGCGCAGTCTGACACAAACTAGCCACCTACCTCAAGCCAGAGGCCTGTATCAATGGCCCTGATTCAGTAGATTGAACCTGTCCCACCCCTAGGAGCACTTCGGAACCCTAGCTTAGGTTTTCAGGCATCTGTCCCTAGAAGCCTGTTCTAGAATACTAACATATGGTGCAAAAGGTGGTCCTTGAGCCACACAGAGAATACCCTCCTGACCCCGGAAGGAAATCTTTATTTTGGGAGCTGGGTCAAACCCACAGGGTAGGAGAATCCTGCATGCAGCCTGAGCCACCGCCACATTCTAAGGTCTCCCTGGACACCAACAAGCATTTTGACCCATCCGCCTGAGAACCCCTGTCAACTCAGTCCCCTTGGAACTTCGCTCCAGAGCCAGCTGATCCTACATGCCCTGTTCCTCTGCTGCAGTGGTAACGAGAGGTGGGTTTTCCAGGCGTGCATGTGGAGATCTCTGCTATCCAATCTTTCCCTATGAGGGATCCTGGAGCCATCTAACCAGGTCCCCGTGTCTTGCCTAAGGACACCTTGCTGTTTGGAGCAGATCTCAAGGCACAGCGTGTGGAAACCTCCATGGGCTCTTGAGGCCACCCCTCCATTATTCGACCATCATGGTCACAAATTCGAGGGTGAGTGGACATCTGACACTCGCCCTTACTCAGGTGCTCAAGATCTCGAATCAGCCGCTGCACATTGGAACTGCCATGTGCTCGCCACTGAACTGAACCGTCGCTTGTGTTTTCAGACTCCAGTCCACATATTCATGGACTGCAAGCTCTCCAGATTGGGGATTCTGGAGCCACAAAGCAGCCTTCTGACTGCCCACCAGAACGAAGTGCCCTATGCGTCTGCCTAGAAACACCACATGAGGATCCATCAGCACGGCCCTTGATGGCACACCAGTATCATAGGCCGCTCTGTGCACTAACGCTCTGTCTGACACGCCTGAGCCCCGTCCTCCTGCAGCCAACCAGATATCCAGGCCCATATCCTGCAGGTGGGACCTGCCGTGGCCCGAGCCAGTCATCTCTACCCAACGTGGCTATTCAGTCATCTGTCCCCACACATCAGCTCATCTCTGTCCATGGGGGAACCTGAAGCAGAAAAGAGGACTCCTCCTTCCCCATGGCAAGAAACCTGGTGGTTGGGATGGCCCTGAGTCAGCAGATTGAACCTGTCCCACCCCTAGGACTGTTTTGGAACCCTAGCTTAGGTTTTCAGGCATCTGTCCCTAGAGGCCTGTTCTGGAATACCAACACATGGTCCAACAGGTGGTCCATGAGTCACACAACAGAACCCATCCTGACCCTGGAAGGAAACCTTGCTCTTGGGAGCTGGGTGAAACCCTCAAAGTAGGAGAATATTGTAGGCGCCCTGAGCCACCGTCACATTCTAAGGTCTTCCTGGACACCAACCAGCATTGTGACATGTCAGCCTGAGAACCCCTGTCCACTCAGCCCCCTTGGAACTTTGTCCCAGAGTCAGCCGATCAAACCTGCCCTGTTCCTCTGCTGCAGTGGTAACGCGAGGTGGGCTTTCCAGGCATCCATGCAGGGAGCTCTGCTATCCAATTTTTCCCTATGCGGGACCCTGGAGCCATCTAACCTGACTCCCCTTGTCCCGCAGAAGGACACCTTGCTGTTTGGAGCAGTTCTCAAACCCCAGTGTGTAAAAAGCTCCATGGGCTCTTGACACAATCCCACTATTAGTTGGCCATCATGGTCGCAAACTCCAGGGAGAGTGGACGTTTGACCCTCGCCCTTCCTCAAACGCTGCACATTGGAACTGCCATGCGTTCCCCACTGAACTGAACCATTGCTTGTGTTTTCAGACATCTGTCCTCACACTCTTGGCCCACAAGCCCTCCAGATTGTGAATTCTGGAGCCACAAAGCAGCCTTCTGCCTGCCCACCAGAACGAAGTGCCCTATGCGTCTGCCTAGAAACCTCACATAGGATCCACCCGCATGGCCCTCAACGGCACCCAAATATAATAGGCCGCCCTGTGCACTAACACTCTGTCGGACACAGCCTGAGCCCTGTCCGCCATTAGCCATCCAGTTATCCGGGCCCATATCCTGAAGGTGGGACCTGCCATGGCCGGAGCCCGTCATCTCTACCCAACGTGGCTATTCAGGCAACTGTCCCCAGACCTTAGCGCAAATCTCTGCCCATGGGGGAACCTGAAGCAGAAAAGAGGACTCCTCCTTCCCCATGGCAGGAAACCTGGCAGTTGGGATGGGTGTCCAACCCTCAGAGTGGGAGCCAGCTGCATGGCCCATGAGACCACGCCCACACATGTGGGCCACCCAGGCACAAACAGGCATTGTGACCCTCAGACTGAGGCCTCTTTCAACAAGCTCCCTGGGTAGCTAGTTCAGGAGCCCACAGAGCACGCCTGTCATGCCCCTAGGCCCAAATCCTAACCCTCAGTGGGGTTCTCCAGGCGCCAAGACCCAGAACCCGTCTCTGGAATCCCTGTTATGGCGGGACCCCTGAGACAGAAAACAGGACTCTTCCCTTCCCCCAGAAAGCGAATGCTTGGGAGGCGGGAAGAATCCCCAGAGGGGAAGACTCTCCTATGGACCCATGAGGACACCCCTACATTCCGTGGCCACTCTAGACACACAATCCAGAGAGTAAAGCCTCTGCTACTGCCTCCCAGCCACCCTCATTTCAAATCCCGAGGAGCTGCCCTCAGGGTCTGCAGATGGGGGCTGCCATCACCTCACCCCTAAACCTATCCTGAGTTTGTGTCTGCAGCCTTCTGTCCCCAGAGCGCTGGCCCTTATGCCCTCCAGGATGGGGCATCTGGAGCTACACTGCAGCCCTGGGCCTGCCGTTCTGAAGGAAATTCTGCATGTCTCTGTTGCCCATACATCTGGTTTAGGAGATACCAGCAAGGCCCCTGAGCCCACCCCAATTTCTTGGCCTTTCTGGACAAAAATGTGCAGTCTGACACACCCTAGGCCCCTACATCCAGCCAGAGGCCCGAGTCAATGGCCCTGAGTCAGCAGATTGAACCTGTCCCACCCCTAGGATCTCTTTGGAACCCTAGCTTAGGTTTTCAGGCATCTGTCCCTAGAGGCCTGTTCTGGAATACCAACATATGGTCTAACAGGTGGTCCCTGAGCCACATAATAAACCCCCCCTGTCCCCAGAAGGAAACTTTGCTTTTGGGGGCTGGGTCAAACCCTCAGGGTAGGAGAATCCTGCATGGCCCCTGAGCCACTCCCAGATTCTAAGGTCTCCCTGGACACCAACCAGCATTGTGACCCGTCATCCTGAGAAACCCTGTCAACTCAGCCCCCTTGGAACTTCGCCCCAGAGTCAGTCGATCAAACCTGCCCTGTTCCTCTGCTGCAATGGTAATGCAAGGTGGGCTTTCTAGGCATCCATGGGGAGAGCTCTGCTATCCAATCTATCCCTATGCGGGACCCTGGGGACATCTAACCGGTCTCCCCCGTCCCACAGGAGGACACCTTGCTGTTTGGACCAGTTCTCAAGCACCAGCGTGTGAAAACCTCTATGGGCTCCTGAGGCCACCTCTCCATTAGTTGGTCATCATGGTCGCAAACTCCAGGGTGAGCGGACATCTGACACTCGCCCTTCCTCAGGTGCTAGAGATCTAGAATCAGATGCTGTGCATTGGAACTGCCATGCACTCGCCACTGAACTGAACCGTAGCTGGTGTTTTCAGACACTCGTCCTCACACTCTTGGCCTTCGAGCCTTCCAGATTGGGGATTCTGGAGCCACAAAACAGCCTTCTGCCTGCTCACCAGAAAGAAGTGCCCTATGGGACTGTCCAAAAACCCCACATGAGGATCCACCCACCCGGCCCTTGACGGCACCCCAATATCATAGGCCACCCTGTGCCCTAATGCTCTGTCTGGCACAGTCAGCCCCTTCCCCCTTCAGCCACCCAGATATCCGGGCCCATATCCTGCTGGTGGGACCTGCCATGGTCGGGGCCCATCATCTCAACCCAACTTGACTATTCAGGCATCTGTCCCAAGACCTTAGAGCAAAGCTCTGCACATGGGGGAACCTAAAGCAGAAAAGAGATCTCCTCCTTCACCATGGCAGGAAACCTAGTGGTTAGCATGGGTGTCCAACGCTGAGTGGGAGCCAGCTGCATGGCACATGAGACCAGCCCAACACATGTGGGTCACCCTGGGCACAAACAGGCATTGTGACCCTCATCCTGAGGCCGCTTGCAAACAAGCCCCACCGGGTTAGGTGGCCCAGCAGCCCGAAGAGCAGCCCTGTCATGCCCCTAGCCCCAAATACTAACCCTCAGTGGGGTGCTCCAGGCGCCCAGACCCAGACCGCATCTCTGGAATCCCTGTTTGGGCCGGAACCTTGAGACAGAAAACAGCACTCTTCCCTTCGCCCGGAAACAAACTGAGCGCTTAGAAGCCGGGCAGAATCCCCAGAGGGGAAGAATCTCCCATGGACCCATGATTCTACCCCTACATTCCATGGCTTTCCTAGACACACAATCCAGAGAGGAATGCTTGTGCTCCGGCCATCCAGACGCCCTCATTTCACAACCCAAGGTGCTGCCCTCAGGGTCTGCAGATTGGGCCCACCATCACCTCGACCCTATCCCTATCCTAATTTTTTGCCTGCAGCCTTCTGTCGCCAAAACCCTGGCCCACATGCCTTCCAGGATGGGGCCTATGGAGCCACAACACAACCCTGGGCCTGCCCTCCTGAAGGAAATTCTGCCCATCACCATTGCCCAAACCCTCCGGATGAGGAGAAAGCTACAAGGCCTCTGAACCCACCCCAATTTCGTAGTCCGCTCTGGACAAAAATGCGCAGTCTGACATAACCTGTGCACCTACCTCCAGCCAGAGGCTCAGGTCAATGGCCCTGAGTCAGCAGATTGAATCTGTCCCGCCCCTAGGACCTCTTCGGAACCCTAGCTTAGATAATCAGGCAACTGTTCCTAGAGGCCTTATCTGGAATACCAACATATGGTCCAACAGGTAATCCCTGAGCCACACAACAGAACACCTTCGATCCCCTAAGGAAACCTTGCTCTTGGGAGCTGGGGGAAACAATCAGCTTAGGAGAATCCTGCAAGGCCCCTGAGCTACCGCCACATTCTAAGGTCTCACAGGACACCAAACAGCATTGTGACCCGTCAGCCTGAGAACCCCTGTCAACTCAGCACCCTTGGAACTTCACCCCAGAGTCAACCAGTCAAACATGCCTTGTTCCTCTGCTTCAATGGTAACGTGAGGTGGGCTTTCCAGGCATCCATGCAAAGAGCTCTGCTATCCAAACATTCCCTATGGGGGACCCAGGAGCCATCAAACCAACTCGCCCTGTCCCACAAAGGACACCTTGCTGTTTGGTGCAGTTCTCAAATCCCAGCCTGCGAAAACCTCCATGGGCTCTTAATGCCACCCCTCCATTAGTGGGCCATCATGGTCGCAAAATGCAGGGTGTGCGGACATTTGACACTCGCCCTTCCTCAGGTGCTGGAGATCTCAAATAGCCGCTGCGCATTGGAACTGCCATGCACTTGCCACTGAACTGAACCTTCGCTTGTGTTTTCAGACACCCGTCCTCACACTCTTGGCTGGCAAGCCCTCCAGATTGGAAATTCTGGAGCCACAAATCAGCCTTCTGCCTGCCCACCAGAAAGTAGTGCCTGCCCACCAGAAAGTAGTGCCTTCCCACCAGAAAGTCTACCCAGAAACCCAACCTGAGGATCCACCCACGCGGCCTTCGACGGCACCCCAATATCATAGGCCTCCCTGTGCACTAATGCTCTGTCTGACAGCCTGAGCCCCGTCCCCATTCAGCCCCCAGATATTTGGGGCAATGTCCTGCAGGTGGGACCTGCCATGGCCTGAGCCCGTCATCTCTACCCAACGTGGCTATTCAGGCATCTGTCCCCAACCTTAGCACAAATCTCTGCCCATGGGGTAACCTGAAGCAGAAAAGAGGACTCCTCCTTGGAGGAGCTTTGGAACAGCTCACAAACCACAGCGTCGGAAAACCTCCATGGTCTCATGAGGCACCCGACTTCATGAAGGGGCCGTCATGGACCCAAACTCCAGCCTGGGCCAATGTCTGATAATTGTCCTGACTTCAGGTGCAGGACATCCCGATTCAGCCTCTGCATAGTGGGCCTGCCGTGGTCTCGGCCCAAAACCTACCTTCAGCTTGCGTTTTCAGACTTCCGTCCTTATGCTCCTTGCCCACAAGCCCTCCAGTTTGGGAATTCCGGAGCAACACTGCAGGACTCTGCATGCCCACAAGAAGAAAAACGTTGCCCTATGGGGCTAGCCCAGAAACCCCAAAAGAGGATTAACCTGCACGGCCCTCGACTGCACCCCAATTTCATAGGATGCCCTGGGCACTAATGATCTGTCTGAACAGCCTGTGTCCAGACCTCCCGAGGGACACCCGGACAGCAGGCCGTACACCCAGCACTTTGGACCCACCATGGCCTTAGGCCCTCATCTCTTCCCAACCTGGGTCCTCAGGCATCTGAACCTAGATATTATCTCCAATCCCTGAACAGGGGGGAACCTCATGCACAATTCAGAACGCCTCCTTCCCCATGGCAGTAAGTCTTGCTGTGGGCATGCTGCCAAAACTTCATGCTAGAAGAAACCTGCATGGCTCATGAGGCCACACCCATGCTTGAGGGCCAACTTCAGCACAAACATGCACTGTGACCCTCGTGGTGAGCCCCGCATTCTATAAGGCCTCTCAGTGGCTCCCCCAAGAGCCCGCCTGTGTCCCTCGACCCCAATCCAAACCTGAGTTCTGGTTTTCAGGTCGCCCATACCCAGGACTCTGCTCTGGAGTCCGTCTTTTGGAGGGACACCTGAGGCAGAAAACAGGACCCCTCCCATCCCACAGAAAGACCCCAAAATATTGGAAGCCGGGCCAAATCCCCAGAAAGTGAGACTTGTCCATGGCCCTTGAGGTCACCGCTACATTCCACGCCACCCTTGACACAAAATCTAGAGAAAAGATTCCGACAACCATGTCAAACTCGCCATTTTTTCCTTTCCCGAGTAGCTCCCCTCACAGTCTGGAGATCGGGCCTGCCATAAACTCGGCCCCAAACCTCAGCCGAGTTTGCCTTTTCAGATTTCTGTCCCAAAAGCCCGGGCCCACACACACTCTAGACATGTTCCTCTGGGGCACCACGAAAGGACGGTGCCTGTCCTCTCCAAGGAAACTGTGCCCATTCCATTGGCCACAGCCCCACAGATTAGGAGAATCCTCCAAGGCCCTCGAGGCCATCCCAACATTACAGGCCACCCTGTACAAATAGGGGCATTCTGACAGAAACTGAGCAACTCCCTCCACTCAGACACGCAGACAGATGTCCCCAGAGACAGAAGATAGAACTGGACAGGCCCCTTCGCAATAATCTGAATCTTAGCTTTGGAGTGCTTGTGTCTCTCCTCATGGGTCTGGCTTCCAAGACAAGCATATGGGGCTTTCCTGAGGCACCAAACAGAACACCTCTCGTCTCCACATGGGAAGCTTTCTCTTGGAAGCTGTGTCAAACCCTCTGGATAGGAGAATCCTGAAGGACCCCTGAGCCACCGCCACATTCCAAGGTCTCCATGGACACAAACCCACATTATGACCAATCCTCATGAGAGTCCATTTCAACTCAGTCCCCTGGGCAGCTCACAACAGAGCCAGCAGATCATACCAGCCTTGTCTCTAGGAGCCAGTGGGAATGCCAGGTGGCTTGCCCAGGCATCCATCTTTAGAATCCCAGCTCTCGGGTCTGTCCATAAGGGGCGTCCTGGAGCCATCCACCAGGACTCGAGTGTCCCGGGGAATGAAACCTTGTGGTTTGGAGGAGCTCACAACTCCCAGCGTAGGAAACCTCCATGGCCTCATGAGCCCCCCACCTTCATGAAGGTGCCGTCATGGACCCAAACTCAAGCCTGAGCCAACATCTGATATATGCCCTGACTTCAATTGCAGGACATCTCGATTCAGCCTGTGCATAATGGGTCTGCCGTGGCCTCGGCCCAAAACATAACACCAGCTTGTGTTTTCAGACTTGCGTCTTCATGCTACTGGCCCACAAGCCCTCCAGATTGGGAATTCCAAAGCCACACTGCAGCACCCTTCTGGCCCTCCAGACAAAAAACGTAGCCCTATGGCGCTAGCCCAGAAACTCCAAATGAGGATCAACCTGCACGGCCCTCAATCGCAACCCAATTTCATAGGATGTCCTGGGCACTAATGATCTGTCTGAACAGCCTGAGTCCAACCTCCTGATGGACACCCGGACAGTAGGCCGCACACCCAGCACTTCGGAACCGCCATGGCCTTAGGCCGTCATCTCTTCCCAACCTGGGTTGTCAGGCATATGAACCCAGACATTATCTCCAATCCCTGAACAGTGGGGAACCTGATGCACAAATCAGAATGCCTCCTTCCCCATGGCAAGAAACCTTGCTGTGGGCATGCTGTCAAACCTTCAGGCTAGGAGAAACCTGCATGGCCCATGAGGCCACGCCCATGCTTGAGGGCCGCCTTCAGCAACAACCCGCATTGAAACCATCTTGGTGAGCTCTGCGTTCAGGTAAGTGTTCTCAGTGGCTGCCCAAGAGCCTGCCTAGGTCCCTAGACCCCAATCCAAACCAGAGTTCGGGTTTTCAGGTCACCCGTAGTCAGGGCTCTGCTCTGGAGTCCGTCTTTTGGAGGGACACCTGAGGCAGAAACCAGGAACCCTCCCTTCCCAAACAATGACCCCAATCTCTTGGGAGATGGGCCAAATCCCCAGGGAGTGAGACTTGTCCATGGCCCTTGAGGCCACCCCTAGATTTCTCGGCCATGCTTGACACAAAAACCAGAGACAAGAGCCCGAGAAACTGTCTCACACTCGCCTTCTTTCCTCCGCCGAGGAGCTCCCCTCATGGTTTGGAGATCGGACCTGCCATTAACGCGGCCCCAAATCTCAGCCGAGTTTGCGTTTTCAGACTTCTAACCCAAAGCCCTGGCCACACACACTCTAGGCTGGGACCTCAGGAGCTCCATGGGAGGATGGTGCCTGTTCTCTCCAAGGAGACTGTGCCCATTCCATTGGCCGCAACCCTACAGATTAGGAGAAACCTCCAAGGCCCTCGAGGCCATCCCAACAGTGCAGGCCGCCTTGTACAAACAGGGGCATTCTGACAGAAGCTGAGCAACTCCCTCCACTCAGACACGCAGGCAGATGTCCCCACAGACAGAAGATGGAACCGGACAGGTACCTAGGCAATAATCTGAACCATAGCTTTGGTGTGCGGGCGTCTCTCCTCAGGAGCCTAGTTTGGAAGACAAGCATATGGGGCTTTCCTGAAGCACCAAACAGAACACCTCTCATCTCCACATGGGAAGATTGCTCTTGTAAGCTGTGTCAAACCCTCCGGGTAGGAGAATCCTGAAGGGCCCAGAACTACCGCCACATTCCAAGTTCTCCGTGGACACAAACCCACATTATGACCCATCCTCATGAGAGTCCATTTCAACTCAGTCCCCTGGGCAGCTCACCCCAGAGCCAGCAGATTGAACCAGCCTTTTCGCCGGGAGTCAATGGGATGCGAGGTGGCTTGTCCAGGCCTCCATCCTTAGAATCCCTGCTCTCCAGTCTTTCCATAAGGGGCGTCCTGGAGCCATCCACCAGGACTCGACTGTCCCTCAGAAGGGAACCTTGTGGTTTGGAGCAGCTTACAACCCCCAGTGTCGGAATACCTCCATGGCCTCATGAGGGCTCCCCCCTTCATGAAGGGGCTGTCATGGACCCAAACTCCAGCCTGAGCCAACGTCTGATAATCATCCAGATTTCAGGTGCACGACACCCTGATTCAGCCTTGCATAGTGGGCCTGCTGTGGTCTTGGCCCAAAACCTACCTCAGGACTCTGCCTGCCCACTAGAAGAAAAACGTTGCCCTTTGGGGCTAGCCCAGAAATCCCAAACAAGGATCAACCTGCACGGCCCTCGACCGCAACCCAATTTCATAGGATGCCCTGGGCACCAATGCTCTGCCTGAACAGCCTGAGTCCTGACCTCCCAATGGACACCCGGATAGCAGCTGCACACCCAGGACTTCGGACCCGCCATGGCCTTAGGCTGTCATCTCATCCCAACCTGGGTTGTCAGGCATCTGAACCTAGACCTTATCTCCAATCTCTGAATTGTGGGGAACCTGATGCACGAATAAGAACGCCTCCTTCCCCATGGCAGGAAACCTTGCTGTGGGCATTCTGTCAAACCTTCAGGCTAGGAGAAACCTGCATGGCCCATGAGGCCACACCTTTCCTTTAGGGCCACCTTCAGTACAAACCTGTGGTGTGACCCACTTGGTGAGCCCCTCGTTCAAGTAAGGCCTCTCAGGCTGCACCAAGAGCTGCCTATGTCCCTAGACCCCAATTCAAACCAGAATCCGTGTTTTCAGGTCGCCCGTACCCAGGACTCTGGGCTGGAATTTGTCTTATGGAGGGATACCTGAGGCAGAAAACAGGACTCCTCCCTTCCAACGGAATGACCCCAAACTCTTGGGATCCGGTCCAAATCCCCAGAGAGTGAGACTATGCCTTGGCCCTTGAGGCCACCCCTACATTCCCTGGCCATCCTTGACACAAAATCCTGAGAAGAGCCCGAGCAACCGTCTCAAACTCGCCATTCTTTCCTCTCCCGAGAAGCTCCCCTCATGGTCTGGAGATCGGGCCTGCCATTAATTCGGACCCAACCTTAGCTGAGTTTGCGTTTTCAGACTTCTGTCACCAAAGCGCTGGCCCACGCACCCTCTAGGCTGGGACCTCTGGAGCCCCATGGCAGGACAGTGTCTGCCCTCTCCAAGGAAACTGTACCCATTCCATTGGCCACAACCCTACAGATTAGGGGAAACCTCCAAGGCCCTCAAGGCCATCCCAACAATGCAGACCACTCTGTATGAACAGGGGCATTCTGACAGAAGCTATGCAACTTCTTCCACTCAGACACGAAGGAGGATGTCCCCAGAGACAGATGATGGAACCAGACAGGCCCCTAGGCAATAATCTGTACCTTAGCTTTGGTGTGCCAGCGTCTCTCCTCAGGGGCGTGGTTTTGAAGACCAGCATATGGGGCATTCCTGAGGCACCAAACAGAACATCTGTCATCTCCACATGGGAAGCTTGCTCTCAAAGCTGTCAAACCCTCTGGGTAGGAGAATCCTGAAGGTCCCCTGAGCCACCGCCACATTCCAAGGTCTCCATGGACACAAACCCACATTATGACCCATCCTCTTGTGAGTCCATTTCAACTCACCCCCTGGGCAGCTCACCCCAGAGACAGCAATTCAAACCGGTCTTGTCAATAGGAGCCAATGTGAATGCGAGGTGGCTTGTCCAGGCATCCATCCTTAGAATCCCTGCTCTCCATTCTTTCCCTAAGGGGCGTCCTGGAGCCATCCACCAGGAATCAAATGTCCCTCAGAAGGCAACCTTGTGGTTTGGAGCAGCTCACAATCCACAGTGTGGGAAAAACTCCTTCCTCACTGGGGTTTCTGGGCAGACCCATAGCGCACTTCCTCTTTGTGGTCGGTAGGCAGAATGCTGTGTTATGCCTCCAGAATTCCCAATGTGGAGTGCTTGCGGGCCAGGAATGTGAGGATGGAATTCAGAACACACAAGCTATGGTTAAGTCGAGTGCCGAGTGCATGGCACTTCCAAAGTGCAGCGGCTGATTCGAGATCTCCAGCCCCTGAGTGAAGGCGAGTGTCAGATGTTCCCTCACACTGGAGTTTGTGTCCATGATGACCGACTCATGGAGTGGTGGCCCTCTGATGTCACGGAGGTTATACCACGCTGGGGCTTGTGAGCTGCTCCAAACAGCAACGTTTCCTTCTGCGGGACAGGGGGAGTCCATTTGGATTGCTCTAGCATCCCCCATCTGGAATGACTGGGTAGCAGAACTCTCTGCTTGGATGCCTGCAGAGCCCACCTCACGTTCCCATTGCAGACAAGGAATGTGGAAGGTTCGATCTGCTGGCTCTGGGGCGAAGCACCCAGGGCTGAGTTGACATGGAGCCTCATGCTGATGGGTCACAATGCTGGCTTGTGTCCTGGGAGACCTTAGAATGTGACGATGGCTCAGGGGCCTTGCAGGATTCTTCTACCCTGAGGGTTGGGTACAGCTCCGAAGAGCAAGTTTTACTCCCAGAGACAGGATGAATATCAGTTGTATGGCTCAGGGACCACTTTTTGGACCATAAGTTGGAATTGGAGAATAGGCCTCTGGCAACAGATGCCTGAAAACCTAATCTAGGGTTCTGAAGAGGTCTGAGGGGCATGTCAGGTTCAATCATCTGAGTCAGGCCATTGACCTGGGAGTCTGCCTGGAGGCGGGTGCTCAGGGTGTGTCTGACTGCACACTTGGGGCCAGAGCGCTTGACAAAATTGGGGTGGACTCAGGGGCCTTGCAGGTTTCTCCTAATGTGGAGGGTTGGGGCAACGGTGACGGGCAGAGTTTCCTTCTGGAGGGCTGGCACAGTCCTGCGGTGTGGCTCCAGAAGCCCCAACCTGGACGGCATGTGGGCCAGGCCTTTGGGGACAGAAATCTGCAGACATAAACTCGGATTAGGGTTAGGGACAAGGTGATCGCAAGCGCGATCTGCAGACCCTGAGGGCAGCTCCTCGGGATCTGACATGAGGGCGACTGGGAGGTGGTAGCACAGGCTTTACTGTCTGGATTGTGTGTCCAGTAGGACCGTGGAAAGCACGGGTGGCCTCATGGGGCCATGGGAGATTCTTCCTCTCCGGGGATTCTGCCCGGCTACCCAGAGTTTGGTGTCGTTCTGGGGGAAGAGAGGAGTGCTGTTTTCCATCTCAGGGTTCGCCCCAAAAGAGGGATTCCAGAGACGGGCTCTGGGTATGGGCGCCTGGGAAAACACCACCGAGGGTTACGATTTGGGCCTATGGGCGTGGCAGGCCCCGTATGCTGGTTCCTGGTCCAGGTAGCGAGGCTGCTTGTTTGAAAGTGGGCTCAGGCTGATGGTCACAATGACTGTTTTTGCCCAGGCTGCCCTCACGACTGGGCGTGGTCTCATGGGCCATGAAGTTGTCTCCCACACTGAGGGTTGGACACCCATCCCAACAGCAAGGTTCTCTGCCATGGGGAAGGAGGAGTAGACTTTTGATCTTCAAAATCCCCCATAGGTAGGGATTTGAGCTGTGGTCTAGGGACAGATGACTGAATACCCAGGTTGGGGAGAGATGACGGCCCCGGGCCATGGCACTTCCCACCTGCTGGATTGGGGGTCCACTATCTGGGTGGCTGACAGGAGGTTGGGGCTCAGGCTGCGTCAGACAGAGCATTAGTGCACAGGGTGGTCTCCGATACTGGGGTGACCTCGAGGGCCATGCAGGTTGATCTTCATGTGGGATTTCAGGGCAGACCCATAGGGCAATTCTTCTTTGCAGTGGGCAGGCAGAAATATGCGTTGTGGCTCCAGAATTCCCAAACTGTAGGGCTAGCAGGGCAGGAGTGTGAGAACGGAACTCAGAAAACACAAGCTCTGGTTAAGGTCTGTGCCGAGCGAATGGCACTTCCCAAGTGCAGCAGCTGATTCGAGATCTCTAGCACCTGAGTCAGGGCGAGAGTCAGATGATCGCTCACGCTGGAGTTTGTGTCCATGATGGCCGACTAATGGAAGGGTGGCCCTAGGAGGCCATGGAGTTTATCCCACACTGGGACCTGTGAGCTGCTCCACACAGCCAGATTTCCTTCGGCGGGAAAGGGGGAGTCCGTTTTGATGGCTCCAGTGTCCCACACATGGAATGATTCAGTAGTGGAACTCTCCGCATGGATGCCTGGAAAGCCCACCTCGAGTTACCAGTGCAGCTGAGGAACGTGGCAGGTTCGGTCTGGTGGCTCTGGGACGAAGCAACAAGGGGGTTGAGTTGACATGGACTCTTATGCTGATGGGTCACAATGCTGGTTTGTGTCCAGGGAGACATTAGAATGTGGCAGTGGCTCAGGGGCCATGCAGGATTCTCCTACCCTGAAGGTTGGACAGCGCTCCGTAGAGCCAGCTTTCCTTCTGGGGACAGGTGTGTTCTCTTGTGTGTCTCAGGGACCACATGTTGGACCATAAGTTGGTATTAGATAATAGTCCTCTGGGAAGAGTTGCCTGAAAACCTAAGCTAGGGTTCTGAGAGGTCCTAGAGGCATTTCAGCTTCAATCTTCTGAGTCAGGGCCATTGACGTGGGTGTCTACCTGGAGGCAGGTGCCCAGGGTATGTCAGACTGTGAACATGGGTCCAGAGTGCTCTACAAAATTAGAGTGGGATCAGGGGCCTTGCAGGTTTCTCCTAATCAGAAGGGTTTGGGCAACTGTGACAGGAAGAGTTTCCTTCGGGAGAGCAGGCACTGTCCTGCGGTGTGGCTCCAGAGGCCCCATCTTGGAGGGCATGTGGTCCAGACCTCTGGGGACAGAGTCTGCAAACACAAACTCGGGTTAGGCTTCTGGTCGATGTGATGGCAGACCTGATGTGCAGACCCTGAGGGCAGCTCCTCGGGATCTGAAATTAGGGCTATTGCGAGGCGGGAGCACAGGCTTTTCTGTCTGGATTGTGTGTCCAGGAGGGCCGTGGAATGCAGGGTTGGCCTTATGGTGCCCCGGGAGATTCTTCCTCTCTGTGGATTCTGCCAGGATCCCAAGAGTTTGGTGTCTTTCTGGGGGAAGGGAAGAGTGCTGTTTTCCATCTCAGCGGTCCCCCCTAAACAGGGAATCCAGAGACGGGTTCTGGGTGCGTGTGCCTGGAAAACCCCACGAGACTTCCAATTTGGGCCTTGGAGCATGGCAGGCCCGGTATGCGGGCTCCTGGTCCAGCTACCGAGGGAGCTTGTTTGAAATCAGGATCAGGCTGAGGGTCACAATGCCTGGTTGTGCCCAGGGCAGCCCTCATGAGTGGACGTGGTCTCATGGGCCACACAGCTGGCTCCCACGCTGAGTGTGGACACCCATTCCAACAGCTATTTTTCCTGCCATGGCGAAGGAGTATTAGTCTTTTATGCTTCAGGTTTCCACTTAGGCAGGGATTTGGGGTAAGATCTGAAGAAAGATGCCTGAATACCCAGGTTGGGTAGAGATGAAGGCCTTGGGGAGGTCCCAACTCTTGAAAATGGGGCCCAGTCTCTGGGTGGCTGACAGGAGTCGGGGCTCAGGCTGTGTCAGACAGAACAATACTGCACAGGGTGGCCTCTGTTTTTGGGATGCCCTCCAGGGCCGTGTATGTTGATCCTCCTGTGGGGTTTCTTGGCACACCCAAAGGGCCCTTCTTATTTCTGCTGGGCATGTAGGATGCTGCATTGTGGATCCCAAATTGCTGGTATGGAATGCTTATGGGCTAGGAGTGTGTGGATGGAAGTCTTTAAATGCAAGCTTCAGTGAATTTCAGTGCCGAGCGCATGCAGTTCCACTGTGCAGCGGATGATTCCAGATCTCTAGCACCCGAGGAAGAGCGAGAGTCAGATGTTAGTTCCCAGTGGAATTTGTGTCCATGATGGCTGAATAATGAACAGGGGGGCCTCATGAGGCCATGTAGTTTTTCCCGCACTGGGGCTTGTGAGCTGCTCCAAACAGGAAGGTTTCTATCTGCGGGACAGGCGGAATCTCTTTTGATGTCTCCAAATTCCCCCATAGGGAAAGATTGGGTAGCAGAGCTCTCCGCATGGATGCCTGGAAACCCCAGCTAGCATTACCATTGTAGTGAGGAACATGGCAGGTTCCGTCTGATGGCTCTTCGACGAAGTACCATGGGGGCTGAGTTGACATGAATTCTCTTGACGATGGGTCACAATGCTGGTTGGTGTCCAGGCAGAACTTAGAATGTGGTGGTGGCTCAGGGGCCATGCAGGGTTCTCCTACCCTGAAGGTTGGACACAGCTTCCAAGAGCAGTTTTTCCTTCTGGGGAGAGGAGGTGATCTGTTCTGTGGCTCAGGGACCACGTGCTGGACAATTGGTTTGTATTTCAGAACATACCCTTGGGGACAGATGCCTGAAAACGTAAGGGAGGTTTCTGGTGAGGTCCTAGGGGCATATCAGGTTTAATCTTCTGACTCAGGGCCATTGACTTTGGTTTCTGCCTGGAGGTAGGTGCTCAGGGTGTGTCACACTGTGCATTTGGGTCCAGAGCGGCCTATGAAATTGGGGTGGTCTAAGGGGCTTTGCAGGTTTCTCCTAACCGGGAGGGTTTGGGCAACTGTGACGGGCAGAATTTCATTTGAAAGGGCGGGCACAATCCTGAGGTGTGGCTCCAGAGGACCCATCCTGGAGTACATGTGGGCCAGGCCTTTGGGGACAGAGACTGTAAACACAAACTCGGCTTAGGGTTAGGGGCGGGGTGATGGCAGGCCCGATGTGCCGACCCTGAGGGCAGCTCCTCGGGATCTGAAATTAGGGCGACTTCCAGGTCGTAGCGCAGGCTTTTCTGTCTGGATTATGTGTCCAGGAGGGCTGTGGAATGCAGGGCATGCCTCATGGCGCCATGGGAGCTTCTTCCTCTCTAGGGATTCTCTACGGCTCCCAAGAATTTCGTGTCTTTCTGGGGGATGGGAAGAGTGCTGTTTTCCATCTCAGGGTTCCCCCAAAATGAGGGATTCCAGAGAAGGGTTCTGCATCCAGGAGCCTGGAAAACACCACTAAGGGTTCGGATTTGGGCCTAGAGTTGTTGGCAGGCCCAGTGTTCATGTTCTTGGTCCAGCTAGTGTGGGGGCTCATTTGAAAGTGGGCCTAGGCTGAGGTTCCCAATGTCTGTTTGTGCCCAGGGTGGCCCTCATGACTGGGCATGGTCTCATGGACCATGGAGCTGACTCCCACTCTGAGGGTGGACACCCATCCCAACAGCAAGGTTTTCTGCCATGGGGAAGAAGGAGTAGTCTTTGATGCTTCAGGTTCCCCCATAGGCAGGGATTTGAGCTAAGGTCTGGGGACAGATGCCTGAATACCCAGGTTGCGTAGAGATGACGGGCTCAGGCCATGGCAGGCCCCACCTCCTGGATATGGCACCCACTATCTGGGTGGCTGACATTAGGTAGGGGCTCCAGCTGTGTCAGACAGAGTATAAGTGCACAGGGCATCCTCTGATACTGGGGTGCCCTGGGGTGCCGTGCAGGTGGGTCCTCAGGTGGGGTTTCTGGGCAGACCCATAGTGCACTTCTTCTTTGGGGTTGGCAGGCAGAATCCTGCATTGTTTGCTCCAGAATTCCCAATCTGGAGTGCTTGTGGACCAGGAGTGTGAGGACGGAAGTCAGAAAACACAAGCTATGG
>PISX010025524.1:0-26013 GCA_004024625.1 Mellivora capensis | reverse complement strand
AAAAAAAAATTTAGTTAACTTTGCCAAACTGAAGAATTATGGAGAGAAAGTCATGAATTCCATGCTTTGCCTTCTCTGGAATTTCTCTGGAATTCCACTGTTCTCCTTGATAAGTGAGTTTGGTCTGGGCGGTATTTCTTGCTGATATTCTGGGGGACGGGTCTGTTGTAGTGATTCTCAAGTGTCTTTGCCCGAGACAGAACTGCACCGCCCTTGCCAGGGCCCGGACTAAGTAATCCACTTGGGTTCACTCTCAGGAGCTTTTGTTCCCTGAACGCTTTCCGTAAAGCTCTGGAGGATGGGAATGAAAATGGCAGCCTCCCAATCTCTGGCCTGGAGGAGCCAAGAGCTCAGGGTCCCACTCCTCAGTGTGCCCTCAGAGAAAAGCACTCAATCCCCCCCATCTCCCTTGCCTCTGGCTACATGCCAAGCTCACCTGGTCTGCGACTGAGTGTCTCTGTCTCTGGCACACAGCCCCACCTGGAGTCTCCAAACCCAGCAGATCACTGCCGCTTTTCCAGGGAGGCATCCCTGGATCTGCCACTTGTGGGGTCCCTTCTCAAAGAGCAGTGGTCTGACTGTGCCACAGATCACATTTAAGGTAACCCTGAGCTGAGAGCTCACTCCTCAGCTCCATCTCTGTATCCAGCTTCCCTGCTCTAATACCTGTGAGCTCTGTGATACTCAGCCACTCCTGATCCTTTGGTGACCCCACAGGACCGAAGACCATGCTGTCCCCACGAGGGTTCCAGCCCCACTTAGCCTTGGAGTGATCCCTCAGTGCAGCAGACTTTTGAAAGTTCTGGTTTTGTGCTCTGTTGCTCTGCTGCTTGCTGGAGCCCCTCCCCCTGCAGTCTATCTTCCCGTTGCTTTGGATTCGCTTCTCCACCGGTCCTACCTTTCAGAAAGTGGTTGACTTTCTGTTTCTAGAATTGCTGTCTTCTTCTTTTTGATCTCCTGTTGGATTTGTAGGTGTTTGGAATGGTTTGATAAGCTATCTAGCTGATCTCCTACGACCTGATGTCATCTCAGCCTGCTACTCCTCCGCCATCTTGACTCCTCTCTCTCCAATAGAGTTTTGATGAATTGTCCATGATACATTTTCTACCTGACTAAGAATAATTGATGGCCAAGAAAAATCATGAGGAAAAACAGCTAATTAGATGGGAGAGTTTTCACAGTGTATCATGTAAGTGAAAAAATGGAGTTATAAAGTCATATGTTCAATTATATTCTACTTATGCAAAATGTGAGTTTTGTGTGTATCTGCATTATAAAAAGACTGTTAAAATGTCTTTGGGAGGGGCCCCTGGGTGGCTCAGTCAGTTAAGCATCTGACTCTCGGATGATCTCAGGGTCATGGATCGAGGCCCACATTGAGCTCCACACTTGGTGCAGAGTCGATTCAAATTCTTTCTCCCTCTCCTTCCCCATCTGCTCCTTCTCTCTCTCTTTCTGTCTGTCTAAAATAAATAAATAAATAAATAAATAAATAATCTTTTGAAGAATGTCTTTGGTAGAGAGAGGATTACAGGTGTTTAACAATGTTTTTGTGTGTTTAAAAATTGTTCTATAGCAAATTATCCACCACTTTTCTACAAAGAGAATATATTACTTTTATACACACACAAAGCCATACACACATATTTTTTAAGTATTATATTTATTTATTTGACAGAGAGAGAGAGAGATTACAAGTAGGCAGAGAGGCAGGCAGAGAGAGAGGGGAAAGCAGGCCCTCTGCTGAGCAGAGAGCCTGATGTGGGGCTCAATCCCAGGACCCTGAGACCATGACCTGAGATGAAGGCAGAGGCTTAACCCATTGAGCCACCCAGGCGCCCCATACACACATATTTTTTTAAATCAAAGAACAGTCTCTGCTTGAGGGAATTTACAGTACAGTAGGAGATATGCTATAGACAAATAAGGGGGCTATAAAGTTAGACATTGTATATTCATGACCATTTGGGGACCCAACTTCAACTGTCTTAACACAAAAGGCTCACAGACTGTGACTGGCCTTGCTTGGATTGTATGCCATCCTTGAACCAACTGCAATATCCAGAAAATGGGGTTCCAGGTCTGGATCATGAGACCACCGATGAGCCCTGCCTATCATCAGCACCTCATTGAGTGTGGTGGTGGTGGGGTGGAGGGGACTTCCTAACGAAAAAAGGGTGCCATAACCAGAAGAAATAAGGAGATGTGACAATGAAAGACCAAACAAGAAGCAAAGGCACAGAGGAAGTGACACTTAACCTGAGTGTTCAAAGGTGAGGAGGTATTTCCAGGCAGCTGGGATCAGGAGGGCATTTGAGAAGGATGAAGGTAAATAGTATGAACAGTGGTAAAGGGAAAAAGAGAGAGAGAGAAACAAGATCCTCTAGGCTTAGATGTTGAGCCTTCATCCTGAGGGTAATGGGGAGCCCCAAAGGGATTGAAGGCTAGGACAGATGTGTTTGATAACCTTTGTTTTCCCTGCAAGATACAATGCCTGATGAATATTATTACAAGTAAGATAGTAATAATATTTTCTGTTTCCTGCATGAGATTCCATGAACTCGCCAATGACTGTGAGGAGGATAGTTAGAGGAATCTTTGACAATACCCTCCACTAAACCAGTGTGTTTCTATGTTTTTGACCATGATCCTCAGAAAGAAATACCTTTTATATCACAATTCAACTGAATTTCACTGAATTGTTTAAACAAACAAACAAACAAACAAACTTTGCCCTGGACTACCTACTCCATGATGGCAGTGACCATGACTGTATGACTCTTTTGATTATCACTATACCTTCTATGTCTGGCACAATGTTTGTCCCATGGTGGGCCCATAATATTACTATTATTACCAAGTACGTTTTCACTGAATCAATGCATGGGTGAATTGATAAATGATTAAAAATGCCTTGCTAACTACAAAGAGTTATATAGATGCCAATAATTGGTCTTAGCAACCAACTCAGAGCTATGTTTATGAGACTCTGTGTGGTAGACAAATCACCAGAGCAAGCGGTGGGAGGGGATGCTGAGGGCAGGGCAGAGTTGGAAATTAAAGCCAACATGGGATGATGCCCCATGTACCACACTGGAGTGATTCATACTACTTCCTGGGCCACAGTCCTTGTCCATAGCTCTGCTTCTTCTTTTACAGACTGAGTAATTTTAGTGGTATATGGGGACCATGAGTCAGAGAATGGAGATAAGAGAGTTTCCTTTGCTGGCCCAAAAATTCCATCTCAGAGATTGCAACAAATGCACAAGTTAATCTTTTTCTCTGAATATGGACCTGGGTTTAAAAAGCCATTGTTCCATCCACGTCATTGCAAATGGCAAGATTTCATTTCTTTTGATGGCTGCATAGTATTCCACTGTGTATATATACCACATCTTCTTTATCCATTCATCTGTTGATGGACATCTAGGTTCTTCTGGGGATAAAAATATGTTTATTAAAAAATATATAAAAAATTTTTTAAAAAGCCATTGTTGTATGTATCTTGAAAGTGCATTTGGCTCAAGAGGGTCGCCAGGGGCCACTTAAGCCTGTCATTTCCTCCCTGCCTCTTGAAGCTTATTGATCAGTATCAGTGGCAAAGCCCTTTCCATGCATTCTCTGTAACCAAGTTCTTTACACAGAAAGCCAAGTCAAGGAAATGACTTTAAAAGAAGCAGTTTGCCCTAGGCTTAGCAGTGCTAACTGGGGCTGAGCAATGACTTCCTCCCAGTGTCAATATTCCTGCAGGTTTGAGGATTAAGATCCCATTCGAAGAAGGGCTTGTCAGAAGAAATAACGATTTTCTGTCTTTTAAAGAGCTAGAAACCTTCATGGTAGACAAAGTCATCATTAAAGATCTTTAGTTCAGGACTGCACTAACAGCTTAATAGTTACAGATGACTGGGAAGGGGTTGGGAGAGGATTTCCAATACCAATCACAGGGAGCCTTTTTCATTCAACAAGCAAGTCAAGAGTTGAAACCATGTCCTTAAAGAGGCCTCGAGCTTCAAGATTAAGGGACTTTGGGAACCAGCAGATATTAGTTGGGTTTGTCTTTCCCCTGTCTGTGTCTTCTAAGTAATCACTTTGGTCAAGTTAAAGAACACACCTCCCCTGAGCCTCAAATTCCTCAGCTATAAAATTTCAAAGGCCTTTGAGGATTAGGGGGAAAAAAGTATAGAAAAGCATCTAGTACTGTAGCTAGCATGTAATTGTTAAACATAGTTCTCACGGTGGTGATGACGGTAATGGTGATGGTGGTGATGATGGTAATTCTTATTATTATTATCATTTCGTTTTAAAGTAATGTTAAGAAATAGAATATCAAGTTCATATTCAGAATTCAGTTGGGAAGGTGAGTTGGATTTCCAAATAAACATAGTGCCAAGCAGTATTTGAGAATAGCCGTTTTTATCTTCTTGTCTTTACACAAGCTGTTTCATCTACTGGAAGAGACTTCTCACACCATGTTCACCTATTCAAACAGAGCCAGACTTAATTTCAAATGCTTTTATATGGAATAAGAGAGAGGACTGTCCTTGATCACTCAAGTCAAGCAAGCTGTTCTCCAAGCTCCCCTGTTTCTCTTACCCTTCACTTGTGTGATTGTCCCCCTGTTAGCCTTTCAGTTAACACTGCCCTCTACTTGAACTAACTTGAGTGAGTTTCTGTTTTTGCAACCAAAGAGCTTTGATTAGGAAACCACCAATGAGTGGGGTTTTAAACATTTTAGGGTGAGGGTGTTGGGAACAGGAGCACTGAAGCAAGCCAAACAGAAGGTGGGATGTGGAAGTCATGTGTTGATCATCAAAGATCTTTAGAAGCCATGAGATCTCTGTGGAGGGAAAGTGAGATGGTAGAAAAGACTAGAAACATGACTGACTTCAAGAAGAGCTTAGATAAAATTTTGTCCCACTAAATCTCAGTATCTAGCGTGTGTAGCCAGCACAATCTAGGCACTGGGGAGAATGCAAGGAAGAATAAACACAACCTCTGCCCTTCAGGAAGCCACAGTTCTACCTACAACTTCTACTGAGTACAGATGAAATGTAAAGATGACTCTCCAGCAGTTTTCTTAGGAGTCTTAAAGACTGATATGGAGGAAAAGGGGGCTTTATAAATGGAAAATAGCTTTGTAAATATAATGGATGTTAGTATTCAGACCAGGAATAATAACAGTTCACAGTTATGATTTACTGTGCCAAGCACAATTACAAATCTTTTATATATATTATTCGAAGGAAAATAAAGTGCCCTGCAAGTAGGTACAATTATCCCATTTTACAGATAAAGAAATGGAGCCTCAGAGAGATTAAGTCTTTGTCCAAGGTCATAGCCAGTGAGTAGCAGGACTAGAAGTCAACTCACATTTATGTAACAACTGGATATCTGTATAAAAAAAAAAGGAATTTTGGCTTTTACCTTACATTATATACAAATATTACTTCAAAATAAATCATAGAGCTAAAAGCAAAAGCTAAAACTACAAACTTCTATAAGAAATCGTAGGAGAAAATATTCACAACCTTGAGGTAAGCAAAGATTTCATGGACAAGACACAAAAGTTTAAACCATAAAAGGAAAAACTGACTAATTAGACTTCACCAAATAAAACACTATTGCACTTTGAAAGACACTACTAAGAAACTGAAGTGTCAAGCCACACTATGGGAGAAAATATTTGCAATGCAAATATCAGATAAAGGACTTGTAACCAGAATATAAAAAGAACTCTGGAAAGTCAATAAAGAGAGGTAGTTCAATTAAAGAAAAACGGACAGAAGATTTTAACAAACCCTTCAAAAAAAAAGTGACATATGAATAGCCAATAAGCACAGGAAAAGATATTCAACATGATTAGTTAGAAGGGAAATGAAAATTAAAAGTACTCTGAGATGCTATTTGATACCACTGAGAGTGACTAAACTTAAATGGATAGCCAAAACCAAATATTGGTGAGGGTGTGAAGCAACTGGAACTTTCAGTTACTCCACTTTGGAAAACTGTTTGGCAGGTTTTTATTAAGTTAAACACACACTTATTTTATGACCCAGCAATTCCACTCCAAGATATTTGCCCAAGAGAAATGAATGCATATATCCACAAAAAGATTTTTACATGAATGTGTATAACAACTTCATTCATGATAATCAAAAGAAGCAAACTCAAATGGCTAGACAGATTGTGATATAGCCATGCAATAGTATATTACTCAGCAATGCAAAAGAACTGTTGATATATGCAATAACACTGATGAATCTCAAAAATTTTATGTCTAATGAAGGAAGTCATGACCAAGATAGTACGTACTTTACGATCCAATTTATGTGAAATTCTGGAAATGGCAAAACTAAGTTGCAGTGATAGAAAGTAGATCAGTGGTGGCCTAGAGTGGGGGTGGGGGGGTGGGGGAGGGGATTGGCTGGAAGGAGCAGATAAGAATTTTTTGAGGTGATGGGGTGGTGGTGGTTGTATGGGTGCCCACATTCATCAGAATTTATCTAGTGTGTGTGCACTTAAAATGAGTACATATTATTATATGTAAATTATATCTCCAAAAATAATTTTTTTAAAAGGAGAGAAACTTGAAACATGGAAAATTGTTCCACAGGTGCTGTGGCAGGGAGAGGGCCTCCACCAGCAGACATGTTGTGGAAGATGTTAAAGTAGATGACAGCTGGAAAACTTCAGAGAACATTTTGGTTTATAAAATCACTCTCTGCTTTGCCAAGACCTTTCGTTCTCTAAGAGGTGACAATCCCTTCTCAGGTTCTACCAGACACCAAGTACTGGCCTGACAAGAACAGGACTGTCCAGAGGACAACAAAAGGGAGAAAGGGGCCCAGTTTTCTTACTTGGCTCCCTGGAATCCAAGAAGATAACCTGATTTATTCTGAGTTCTCTGTAAAAACCCTCATGCCTCTCTCCTCTTCTTACCTCACATCCCCTCTCACTTCCTTAGGAGCCCCTCTCTGGCTCTCACTCACAGGATCCCTGAGGCAGCACAGAGACTGTACATAGCCACCAATTCCCAATCCCTTTGCTTTCTCCAGAGAAACCACAGGAAACACTGGATGGAATAAATCCCTCCAGTCACAATTATTCAGACATTCTTATAAGTACTGTTCCTTTAAAAAGCTGGAAAGTTGGGTTGAGGAGTTTGGGGCTATTATTAGCACCAAACAGTATAAAAAGGAAATGCCACTGATAAACTTGGGTAGCTATATTTTTATATGGGATAATTCAAGTTTCCTTCTTTGAGTTCCCAGTCATAAGAAATCCTTAATAAAAATACTACCTCAGGTCATACCCTCAAACCCAGCTTAAACATTGCTGAAATCCACTGGGGCTATTCCAGTCAGGACTGGCTAGGAGAACTAAGTTTGTGTTTTTAGCCTATTTTTATGGCTGCTCCCTTCTGAGTTGCTCAGGTCTGTCCTACCAAAGGAAAATAATCCATCAGCCCACATACAAATATTTACTTGTAGTGACTATGTGGAGGCAGCATGGCAAAGGGGTTGGTAAACAGGTCAGACTTAACCAAGCTTGGTCCCATGAAGCATCAGGCAAGTTACTCAACCCTTTTGAACTTTCCCTACAAGATGGGTTGTTGTCAACCCTATGAGTTAATGCCTGACACCTGACACTTGGTAAATTTTCAGTAAATGTTAATTCATTATTATGTGTTTAGTCATGTCTCTTACCCTAGGAACTGCAAAAATGTGGTTTTACCTTTGGAAATTCTACACTCTTTTTTGATACACAAAGCATACCAACAGGAGAATAAAAGAACAACAGAAATAATGAGATCTTGTGTGAGTAAAGTTGGTAAAAAATGTACTTCAGAGACCCTGCTAGCCTCCCGCTTCCAGCTCTATTGGAGAGCAATTTGTCAATGTGTGTCAAGAGCCTTTAAAATATGTTTGCCCTAAAGAAAACAATTAAGCTTGTGAGCAAAAATTTAGAGTGGATATCAGAGTAGCAAAAAACTTGTAATAGTCTAAGTGTCTAACAATGGAATTTCCATGAATATTTAGACATTACAATTGAACATTTACTCAAACCAGGTCACAAAGCAGTATGTACACTATGGGTCCAATCAAGGGTATGAACTGAAGCATTGCTTTCATTAAGAATTTCTTGTGACCAGGAGCTCTAAAAAGAAAAGTTGATTTATTCCCATATAAAAATATAGATATGTGGGTAAATGTATACATACATGTGGGAAAAGTCTATAAACCATGGCTTAACACAATAGTTTCATGTGTGGGTGCTGCTTTTGAGTGGGTTTTTTGTTTTGTTTATTTGTATTTCTATAGCGATACATTGCTTTTATATTAGGAAAAAAAGCCCTCAAAATTTAGAGAAACAGTTCAATGAATCTAGGAAAACAGAACAAATCCAACACAATAGGTAAATAAGCAGTGGCCTATATTTTGCTTGACATTTCTAAGAATTCTACGCTCTTTATTTAGCTTTCCACAAATAACACCTATTCACTGTGTGACTGGGCAGATTTTTCCCTGCTCTGGCCCTCAGTTTTCCATGTGTAAAATGCATGAGTTGGACTAGATTGGGGATGGCAAATGAGTTTACCTTGAGTGTCAGCGCTGTATCATTGCTAGAGACTGCCTGGACCACCTCTGTGATGAGAATGAATGTTTGAAAGTGGGCTGGAGCTCTGTGACTAACAATGTGTGTCATGGATGTAAGCATGTGGAATGACACAGGAGGACATGCAGTTCCTATATGTAGACTAGATAACTTTAAGTTTTCTTGAAACACTATGAGCCTGGGGCATCTTCCAGCAAAAATATTAATCTGAATTTGAAAAGTCACAGGGGTTGGGGGAACCTAACTCCATGTAGTCACTTTCCATCTTATTTTATGGGACCCAAGTCATAATTTGGGGTTTATTGAAGAAGAAAATAGTCATGGCCTTTGTGTCTCCATCATATTTGCCTCCATCACCTCCCATCCCCAGAACAAGGAATAAATGTGCAGCTGTTGTTTCAACTTCTTCAATCTCAAAGAATTTGAAAGCCACAGTTGTTAGAGGCATAAACCTGACTCTAGATCTGTTCTTGGTCCATGTCTCATGTTTCATGGAATTCTCTAAAAGCCACACCTCTGGGAGTCGAGTCAAGGAAGGCCACTTCTGTCAATCACTACACTCCCAGGATCAGAAGTGCTGAGTGCTCATTCCCAAGGGGACTTTCCTGTATGAAGTAGCGCCTGTTCCTGTCCAGATTCAGTGGAACCAAGCTCCCGAGAGGGGTGATGTTTCTAAGGTCATATGATGAGTTCAACTACCACCCAGCTTTTCCCATTTGAAAGCAGACATGGATAATTGGGCAAACATCAGCATCTGGCTGCCAGCAGGTTGGCTATTTGGAGGAGGGGCAGGCTGGAGGGCTTTACTGAATCTCAAGTTAACCACACTAATCTACCCTAGCTTCCACAGAGAACAGCAGGCTATATTCAGGGATCTCGGCAACAGCTGTGCCTTCCAAACCAAGATGCTGTTCAGAAAGATGATCCAAATGTAGGCTATGTGTTTCAGCAGGAGGTGGTGGGACTTTCCTGCTCAAAGGGCCCTTTGTGTGCTTCTAGAAGATGGGGCATTAACCTCACATGTGGCTAACCCATGATGGATGACTTGGCATTCTCAATTTACATTTGGCTGGTGGTCAGAACTGAACTGTCAAAATGCCTGGGTATCTGAAGCACACAGTGCCTGACTTGTTCAGACTTGTTTCTGATGAAGTGGGTGGATCCTGGGGCTTTTGCTCTAGCCAGATTTGATAAGCTAAACAAGGCTGGACTGTTACAAAGGCTGGCTCCCATGTTCCCCTCAGGGCAGCAGAAATCAGTATTCTGAATCGTTGCCCTTTATTATCAACTTCATTTATATTCAGCATCTTTATCTATTTCTGGGTCTTCCCTGACATTTACCTACTTGTTGCAAGTGTGGTTCTGCCCAAGACTGGGGTAAAGGGAGCACAGGGCCTGTGCTCAAGTTGCTTTTACTTAGCTCCATAAAGTCACCTGCTGGATCTTCTTGCCTTTGTAGTCAGACACTTTGCAAGTACAAAGTGCTTCTGGATTCATCAGTGCTCTGAATTGCCTTCTCAGGGCAGGGGGAGTCAGAAGTTGGCCTGCTGTACCCCTACTTGTCATGGGCCTGCACCATTATATGACAAAGTTCAACACTTCCAGGATGGAGCTAGGAGGGGTTTCTCTGCCTCCCTTCTCCTTCAAACTAGAATAGAGATAGAGCTACTAAAGATTTCAGAATGATTCAAACATCTTAACTCCCAACAAAAGTTGTGAAGGAAACTCAGGCCAGCCTGGTACACTGACTCCTAGAGTACAACAAGGATACCACATGGGAGGAGCTCAGCTAAGTACAAGTCTCACAAGAAGTTATAAACCCAGAATCAAGGCATTATAGTCCTAACAAAGGATCCAAGGAAATGATCCCAGACAGTCTCCTCTGGCCTGGCAGCCCTTTACTCCACGTGGGAGCTGAAACCAATGTGTGGGCAGCTCCCTCATGAAGAAGAGGTGCCTAGGGTGAGGGTAGAGGGTGGCTGCATCTGCCATCATGCACCCCAGATTGATAGGCAGCCTTTGCACTAGTCACTGGTTTCGGCCACGGTAAAGCAAAGTAAGAGCAACCTCACTAGAGTGAGATGTACTTCCACTTACCCTTAAACCCAGCCAGCCTTTATGCTGTGGCCTAGTTCGGAGTTATTAAGAGAGCCTCTTAGAAAGTTTAACTCCTTGGAACCTTCTCAAAGCTCATATATTTTGAGTGCTGGCTCTGCATTTACTTATAGGCATCTAGTCTGAAGAAAGGAACTTGTTTTGGCCAAAAGGCTGTTGTATCAGTGCTGGTGATCATGATACATGTAAGAAACAATTTAAATTCCAATAGCAAGTGATTGGTTAAAGAAATTATAGTCTATCTATATGAGTCAACCATTAAAAGTTGTGTTCTAGACTAGTACCTCCTGGTGTAAATACAACCCCTCACCTAAGAAATATTCTGATCAAAACTCTAGATCTAACTACTAATTGTTAGAAAATTTAGGGGACAAAGGAACATGTTAAATGACATCAAGAGGATACAATCGGCAAAATTCAGAATGTAAGCACTCTATAAAACAAACCTATCTTCTTCTTTAACAAACAAAACAAAACAAAATGACATTAGGCATACATAAAGAAAAAGAGACTTAGGAAATACCTGAAACAAATGCAGTAAGTAGACCTTGCTTAAATCCTGTTTGAAACATGTAATTATTTTTTTTAAAGTCATTTATGAGATAATTGGGAAAGTTGAACACTGGAATTTGATGGTACTAATGAACAATTGCAATTAGTTAAAAGAGTTCTAATCTTGGAGCACCTGGGTGACACAGTTGGTTGAACATCCAACTCTTGGTTTTGGCTCAGGTTGTGAACTCAGGGTTCTGAGATTGAGCCCCATATCAGGTTCTGAGCTCAGGATGGAGTCTGCTTTGGATTTTCTCTCTCTGTGTCCCTCCCACTTGAGATCACAAGTGATCTCAAGTGGGAGGGACACATTTATTTTTCTCAAATAAATAAATCTTTTTTTTTTTAAAGAGTCCTATCTATGAAAAACTCACAATGAATATCATTCTCAATGGGAAAAAGCTGACAGCCTTCCCTTTGAGATCAGGACCAGGACAAGGATGTCCACACTCGTCACTATTTTTCAACATAGAACTAGAAGTCCTAGCAACAGCAATCAGACAACAAAAAGAAATAAAAAGTATTCAAATTGGCAAAGAAGAAGTCAAAAAAGGAGTCCTAATCTTTTAGAGATATATACTGAATATTTATGGATAAAATAATATAATGTTTGCAATTTGCTTTTTTAAAATTTTTCCTCAGTGTTCCAAAATTCATTGTTTATACATCACACCCAGTGCTTCATGCAATACATGCCCTTAATAATACCCACCACCAGATCCATTGCGCAAAGTGCGTAGGGGGTATATAATTGGTAGTTGCTGAATGTGGGTAATAGGTATAGGAAGTTTATTACTATGCTTATGCTATTTTTGTATAGTTTGAAATTACCATAACAAAAGGTTTTAGAAAACATAGTGTAGAGGAAAATCTGTGTCACGGGTAAGTGTTTATGTCATATTACATGAAAAGAGAGAGAGTCTACAAGGGGTTGTATCTTAAGTTCCATCTCGTTTTTGTAACCGTGTGAGTATATGTGTGAAAGAATCTGCTGAAATACGTGAACCAAAATGATTAATGAACTATGATTAATTATGAATGCCTGGATTACAGTAATTTTTAATTTTTATGGCATTTACTACTCTGAGTTTTATCCAATAATCATTGTTACTCTTATAAACAGAAAATAACAATAAATCTATTTATAATTAGAAAAAATACATGCATAACTATATTTTCACAGAAGTTACAGAAAGAGAGTACTTATGGAAGAATTTGGGACTTTTCTGTTTTCTCCTAATTCACGCAAACAGTACAGTTTGTTTGTACAAAGAAGTTTAGAACAAGTACACCTCAGCTTTATATTAAGGCATTTTAAGAAAATGTCTGAATATTTCATAACTAGCGTTTAATGATTCTACATCTGTACAAAGTTGAACTTCTCCCTGGCAGACCTGAGTTCTGCTCTTCCAACAGGGAGGAATTGTTTGATGTGAGACAAGTCAATGGCCGTTCTCTGGGTTTCAGTTTCTTCACCTTGTGTTTTTCATGAAACTCAAATGGGAAAGCAAATTGTTCTGGTTGGCTTTATACAAGTGTCAGGAGATGGTAGTGGCTGGTACTCTCTCAACAATTATACTGTCACATCTTAAGAAGGAAAAAAAGCCAACACTGGGGCAAGTAAACACCTGAGTAAGACAAATTTATTTCCCTCCCAATCATGTTCTCAGGGTCGGCCTTGTTCTAGCAACCTGGAGGTGTCTTAGAGACATTATAAAACAGAGTGGGGAGGGGGATGCTGTGTGCTGTCGCTGAAAGGGAAGATCCTGTGAGGCTCCTAAGGGACATGAAGAGGAAAGGAAAATGGATTGTTGATAGGAGGAAAATCCTGACACTCTTCTACAGGATGTCCAAGTGCTATTTTGTCAACCTTTGCCTGGTAGGGTCCAGAATCACCTGGGGGAGCCTTTAAAAGATAGTTGCCAGTTCCCATCCCCAAATGTTTAAATTATGGTGGTCTAGGGTGTTTTTTTTTAAGTTGTTTTTTTTTTTTTAGTTTTTTTTTTCTTTTATGGGCAATCAGATGAGAAGCATTCTTGCCAGCCAGTCTATGAATTCCTTTAGTCACCAAGGCTGAGAATACAGAGCTGTGTCTATTGCTCTGCTTACTGCCATATGTTTATGTTTCTAGTTTCTAGGATATTTGTGCCTATTGGGCTTCAATGGGGTTCAGAATCTAGCAGGAGATATGAACAAAGGTGTTGTGGGAATATAAAGCAGGAACAACATAGTCTGTGAGGGTTGAAGAAATCTTTATGGAAGGGAAGAATCCTGGATAAGCTAGAATTTTGTTCAGCTGCACATGACAGAAAACACAAAATTATAGTGAATTAAACTAGATAGAAATTTCTTTTTCTGTCACATAAAGGTCTTGAAGAAAGTAATCCTTTATGCTGGTATGGTGTTTTAGATTCCTCTCTTGTTTTTTCCTCATTCTCAGCATGAGGCCTAAATGGTCCAAGATGATTGCTCAGATTCCAGCCCTCACTTCTGTATTCCCTCCAGCAAGAAGGACAAAGGAGCAAAGAAAGGCATAACCTCTCCATTTAAGGGTACATTCTGGAAGTTGCACATGAAAATTCCTTTGACATCTTATAGTCCAGAATTTAGGTACATTCAAGAAATGAAGCATAGCTAAACATATCAAGTTCTATTACCAAAAAAGAAAAGGAAAGCATTGGGAGACAACTGGAAGATCTCTTAGCTGAGATATTGAAAATGATTAGCCATTAGGGAGGGTAAGTCACAGAGTAGACTCAAGAAGAGCATACTAGTGTGTCTCCATTAGCAGGATGGGACACCATGCCACACTTTTCTTTCCACATGCTCCGTTCATCATCCTTCATATTGGGACTCGAAGCCCCCCTAGAATGAGCCTATCTACCCTGGCCATTCAGTGCTCAGTTCTAATATGACCTCTTAAATGATATCAAAACCCCTCATGTCACTGGAATAATGGTTGCTTAAAGGTACCCCCACTCCTTCTGGTCTGTGAGAGAGCTCACTTTGAAATCACATCATTGAAATTACTAGGATAAATTACTGAAACCAATTTGGAAAAAACTACAATCCTAACTTTTTCATGTGGTTAATTATGGTACATCTGCCTGAAGCAGTGTTATGCAAGCATGAAAGGTAATCAATTATAAAGTCAAAGAGCACGAAAAACAGCTCATGATAAAATACTGAGGAAGTACACATAGTGTGTGCATATGTTGTGATTCTAATTATGTGAAAAAATGTGTATATGGACAAATATTAGAAAGAACATCATAAAACAAAAGCAATTGTTGGGTGGATGAAAGGTTTTTCTTTTCTAAAAACCAGTGTGGTTACATTACCTTTATGGCAGATACAATTTGAAATAAGTCTCACAAACTTTACATGCTGTCAAATGTAGGTGTGCTGAAGAATTACCTGAGGAGCTTATTAAAACTGCAGATTTCTAGATTCTAGCCAGAGAGACTGTGATTCTATAGGTCTGGGGAATAACTGCATTCTTACCAAGCATCCCAGATCATGTTGTGGGAAGTGATGCACTGACCACATTTGAAAAGCTGTCCTAGTTAGTGCTTCAGAGAATGTAAAAAAGTAGTATAGAGCTGAGACATTATCTGTGCTAAAGTAGCCCAGCATTGTGTTGTGTATTGCCTAAGTGAGCTCCAGTGAGCTTGGGCCCTACAGACAAGTGTCTCAGGAAACACAGGCAAATGCTTAGAGGTTTTGAAGATATTCTCTTGAAAAAGAATACATGTAAGATGCTGTTCATTATTTTTAGATATGAAAATTTTCCTGGTTTCAGAAAAGGAGCCAGAGGTATAAGGGTCTAGCAAGCAGAAGCCCCAACTTCTCTATGAGCATTCACCACTTGGTGAAAAGTTAACTAAGATTTGTGTATGTTAAAATTATCAGAATGGAGACAGGAGATAGGTAACATTGCATCAAGTAGTTAGAATGCAGAATGTAGAGACAAAGGGTACATATCTGTCCAGAGGATGTGGAATTTTTCATCAAGAAGAATTAGAATGTAACTCCTTATACACTTGTTTTTAGAAAGCTGGTTTTATTATGAAACCTTTGGAATTCCTCTAAAATTCAAAAAGTTTAAATGATTCAGAAAGCTAAAAATATGATGTGCCTCAGCAATCTGTTCCAAAATGTAGGCCAGAAATTTTTCAGAATTACCCTGCGCACATCAAAATTATACTGCTTTAAAATAGTGCATGTAGTTCATAGAATCCCCAGAATTTCAACTTCTGTTCTAAACTACAACTTTCAAATGTAGCTTATAATTTTTTTTGGCTCAGGAACAATCCTACTGACAGCTGGTTTTCACTGTGGAAAATACACTTGTATGGGAATTTAGCACATTTGCCCACTTGAATTCTTGGACACAATATCAGCTTCCATTAAAGAGTCTGTTTAGTAGAGAAAGGCAACTCACAACTATAAGTTTCAGTTCTTTACCTTTTTAAGATCATCAAATACTTAGTGCAAAAACAAAACCAAACCAGTTTATTTAGCTTCTAACGCAGGAAACCATATGTGAAGTTAACAATTGAAAACCAAAGCCACCGCTGTAATTGTATTAGCAATTTGATGAGATGTTAGCAGACATCGATAAAACAAAAAAGGGAGCCTCAAGCCAGTAAGTTTGGGTAGCACTGAGATAAACTGTTAAACATGATTCTTCACTGCAAAACTTTTGACAACCTTTACAATGATAATGGGCATTCACAATCTCCAAGGTGGGGAAATAGCATGTGTTTCCCAAACTTAAATATTGTCAGAATCTCTAAAACGCTTGGGTTCCAACTAACATATTTAACGAAACACTGCTCTTGCCTTTCTAAATTTGATAACTAAGCTCTTGAAATATGGGATTATATTTATTTTTGTTTTATTTTCAGAGAGCAGTTTTCTTAATTTGCAACTAGCCAGAGCAGTTTTGTCCAAAGCATAGAAAAGTTTGGCATTTTAAACATATTGACATTTCAACACACTTTTAAAGAAGGCTAGTCTTGTTACAAATATAACCTCTGATTTATAAGGACAAACAAAGCAATGAATCCTATTAGAATGTACTCATGGCTCTAAGCTTAAAGAATTTCACTCTGATAACTTGGAGAGGCAGATGAATTAGTGTCAATGGGGCAGGGCTTTGTTTAGTCTGTAGATCACTAGTCTGAGCCAACTGTGATTTAAAGAGATAGAAATGAGCAGATAGGGGCATTTGTAGCTAGGCAGGCTTATTTGCAATTGGGTGACTTTTCTACATAAGAGCTATCCATATTTTCCAGCCCAAATTATACTGTGGATCTGTACAGAATCTAAGCTCCTGACTTCTGATCCCAGTACTGTTGCTCATCCTCAAACAGCCCTTAAGGAGAAGGAAGGAAGGAATTGGTGGTGTGGGGCTAGTCTGAAGACAGGTAGTTAGGAAACACTAAATGATGCCCTATAACATTCAGCTGTCTTACAAAGGGATTCCTCCAACCAATTTGTCTATAAGAATAAGGTCTGTCATCAAAACCCAGTTTAGTCACTATGCTGTCATTAAAATGAGCTGGGATTGGGGTGCCTGGGTGGCTCAGTGGGTTAAAGCCTCTGCCTTTGGATCAGGTCATGATCCCAGGGTCCTGAGATCAAGCCCCTGCATGGGGCTCTCTGCTCAGCGGAGAGTCTGCTTCCTCCTCTCTCTGCCTGCCTCTCTGCCTACTTGTGATCTCTGTCTGTCAAATAAATACGTAAAATCTTTAAAATAAAATAAAATGAGATGGGATAAAATGGGTCAAACTGTCACACACATTTTTTCCTTCATCATTTGTGAAGACAACCAGGTGTTGCTTTAGTTTGCTCTCTCCACCAAGATATTCAAGTTTTGCTCTTTAACCACATTGAAGTGACATTGCACAGAGTGATAAAGAATATAAAATATGAGAATAAAATTGTTATTGGGTAGAGGAATCTTAGATACAATTAAGTATAGGGCTAATGAAATGTATTAACAACCTTTTCTTAAGGAACAATGCAAACTTAGTATAGGAAGAAGTTGGAAGCTTAGAACAGCTTTCCAAACAAAATTTCCAAGTAGCTTTAGTAACAAAATCTCAATTTGCATAAATTATACAGATCATTGAAGAAAAAGTATATTGGTGTGTGGCTACTTCTGATCCTCAGTTCGGGTGCCTTGAAGATCTCTTCTACCATGATCCCAATTCTGGTGGTCCTGATCCTGTTCTAAATAGGTTCTTTCCATCCATAGTGGACACTCACCATGAGGATACATCACAAGAAGGATTTTTATTGCGCACCGTGAATTAAACAAATTCCATGTGCTCTTACACATGAACTCCATGGTTTCAGAGACAGCTGCTTGCACCAAATCTGGAGGAGCTCTGCCATTTGTGGGGGTGCTTAAGTCACACGTACAACATATGTAAAGAGTTTGGAAATGGCATCAGAGTATGTGCACAACATCTTTGTTGAAAAAGTTTCAAGTCGTATGTAAGCTAACAGGATCTGTGCAATTCTGGAGACTATTAAGTAAAAATAAATTATCTGTACATGGTATGGAAACCATCCTCATTTGAACAGTACTCGTTTTGCTTATTTCTATCCTCCAAACAGAAAACATCCAACAAGAACAATTTTATCTATGTTTATTTAATTATAACAAAAGTAGAACAATGCATACCACATGGAAAAAGAAATCCAAAAAAGATGATGAAAATGTTTAGGAACAGAAATGACTAATTTAGCTGAAGGAATTACCCAAGTGCCATGAAAACATATTTGAAACTTATAATTGGTTATTAAAGTAAATTAAATTTAGTAACTGAGTCTCAATTCACTACTAAAAATTATCAAAATATTTTCAAACTGTTACATAAAAACAGACAATATCCATAAGTATTACATAAACACCAAACAAAAAATCATATGAGAAAAATAAATAAATGTATCCTGAGATAAAATACAAATCACACTTGTCATGCCAGATATATACTCCCTATCCCCTCAATAAAATTGTGAGGATTCAGTATTTTGCACATTCCAAGATAAAGTAATGATAATATATGTTGATACAAATTTCAGACACAAAAATAAATTACTTCATATCTTAAATATTACTACGATGAAACATCAGGACTCCAGTTTCACTAATCAAAACTTTATGAAGGTATAAATTATGTTTGATTTGACTCCTCAAATCATGGCTGACAACTCTCAGCAAAGCATTCTAGGCTTTTTTTTCTCTCACATCAACTGACCCAGAATATATTTTAAGAAATGTTTATTTTCTGTGCATACTTGTTTTAAAATTATAAATTCCTGAGCACTTTTTCTTCTTCCTCCTCATCACTGTCAGTGACATTGACTTGCTGGATGCTAGAGGGAGTTGATGTTGGGGCTGTGAAGACGTTCTCCAAGGCTCCAATATCCAGCTGAGGCATGGGATTTAAGTATTCTTCCCCACTGTGGCTATGACTGTTATAGTAAGAGGTCCCATCCATGCTCTCACAACTCCGAGAATCTTCACTGTGTGTACGTTCATCTGGATAGTCTCTAAAAGGATAGTCTCTATTTAAAGCTGAAAACATAGCCTCGTGTTTTTGGTACCTGTCTTCATAATAACCAAGGCATTCTGGCATTGAACTTGGAAAATTTCCATAGCCAAAGGGAGGCCGACTATAAGGGCACGTGCTGTAGCAGAAAGATAAAAAAGGAATTAGATCATACCTTGCTCCCATGCGGACGTGCATACAGACTAATTGAGCAAGTTTAACTGCACCCTCTCTGGGGCCTGGAAAGTGCCCAAGATAACTTTCTGCAACCACTTCATGTATTCATCTTCACTTTTACTACTACCAAGTCCCAACATAAAGTAAATAGCAAAGTAAGCCTGTGACTCACCAGAGCTAGTATCTAGTATCAGCTTGGGCTTCTTACCTTTGACAACCCTGACAAAGAAAAATTGCTAATCTGGGCTTTTCTCTCATGACACCATGTAAGATTTTGGAAATGTAGGCTTGTGTTATATTGTGCTCAAAATCAATGCTTAGTAAGTAGTGCAACAATTGTTTTTATTAGTATTTGAAACAAAACTTATGGGGTGGGGAGACATATAATTGAGTTGGAATCAATACTCATCAACTGCATTTTTCACAAAACTAGAATAAGTAATTCCTAAAATCTGAGTGGAATCATAAAAGATCCTGAATAACTAACACAATCTTGAGGGAAAAAAAAAGCTGGCAATATCACAATTCCATATTTCAAGACATACTGCAAAGCTATAGTAATCAAAACAGTATTTCACTGGTACAAAAATGGACATAAAGATCAACAGAACAGAAGAGAGAACCCAGAAATAAACCCATGATGATATGGTCAATTGATTTATGACAAAAGAAGCAAGAATGTACAATGGGGAAAAGACTGTCTTCAGTAAATGGTGCTAGGAAAACTGAACAGCTACATGTAAAGAGAATGAAACTGGGCCACCTTTGAACACCATACACAAAACTAAACTCAAAATGGATTAAAGACCTAAATGTGAGTCATGAAACCATAAAAATCCTAGAACGTAGGCAATAATTTCTTTAACATTAGTTGTAACAACATTTTTCTAGATATGTTTCCTAAGACAAGAAAAACTAAAGTAAAAATGAACAACTGAGACTATATCAAAATAAAAAGCTTCTGCACAGCAAAGGAAACAATCAACAAAACTAAAAGACAGCGTACTAAATGGGAGAAAATATTTGCAAATGACATATCCAATAGTATCCAAAATATAAAAAGAACTTCTACAATTCAACACCAAAAAACAATCTGATTAAAAAATGGGCAGAGGACCTGAACAGGCATTTTTCCAAAGAAGATATACAGATGGTCAACAGACACATGAAAAGATGCTCAACATTCTCATCACCAGGGAAATGCAAAGTAAAACCACAATGAGATATCATCTTACACTTGTGAGAATGGCTGAAGTCAAAAAGACAAAAAAATAACAAGTATTGGCAAGGATGTGGAGAAAAGGGAACCTCATATACTGTTGGTGGGGATGTAAACTGGTACAGCTACCATGGAAAACAGCATAGAGATTCCTCAAAAAATTAAAAATAAAAATACCATATGATCCAATAATTCCACTATGGGGTATTTACCCAAAGAAAATGAAGACACCAATTCAAAAAGATATACTCACCCCTATGTTTACTTTAGTATTATTTATAAAAGCTAAGAAATGGAAACAACCTAAGTCTATCAATAGATGAATGGATAAAGGAGATGTGTTTTATCATGAATGAAAGAGGAGAGATCACAATCAACCCTGGCTAAATACAAACAACTATAAGAACACATTATAAGCAACCATATGTCAACAAATCAGGCAATCTGGAAGAAATGGATGCATTCCTAGAAATGTATAAACTACCAAAACTGAAACTGGAAGAAACACAAAACCTGAACAGACCCATAACCACAAGGACTCTGAATAAGTAATCAAAAGTCTCCCAACGAGCAAGAGTCCAGGATCAGATGACTTCCCAGGGGAATTCTACCAAACATTTAAAGAATTCATACCTATTCTTCTGAAGCTGTTTTCAAAAATAGAAATGGAAGTAAAACTTCCTAACTCTTTCTTTAAGGCCATCATTACGTTGCTCCCAAACCCAGACAAAGACCCCACCAAAAAGGAGAATTACAGACCAATATCCCTGATGAACATGGATGCAAAAATTCTCACCAAAATACTAGCCAATAGGATCCAACAGCACATTAAAAGGATTATTCACCACGACCAAGTGGGGTTTATTCCTGGGCTGCAAAGGTGGCTCAACATCCACAAATCAATGCGATACACTACATTAATAAAAGAAAGGACAAGGACCATATGATCCTTTTGATAGATGCAGAAAAAGCATTTGACAAAGTATAGCAACCTTTCTTGATTAAAACTCTTCACAGTGTAGGGATAGAGGAAACATACCTCAATATCATAAAAGCCGTATATGAAAAGCCCACAGCAAATATCATTCTCAATGGGGAAAAGACTGAGAGCTTTTCCCCTAAGGTAGGTACACAACAGGGAGGTCCACTGTTACCACTATTGTTCAACATAGTACTAGAAGTCCTAACCTCAGCAATCAGACAACAAAAGAAATAAAAGTCATCCGAATTGGCAAAAAAGAAGTCAAACTCTCAGTCTTTGCAGATGACATGATAGTCTATGTAGAAAACCCAAAAGGCTCCATCCCAAAATTGTAGAACTCATACAAGAATTCAGCAATGTGGAAGGATATAAAATCAATGCAACGAAATGAGTGGCATTTCTATACACTAACAATGAGACAGAAGAAAGAGAAAGTAAGGGGTCAATCCCATTTATAATTGAACCCAGAACCATAAGATACTTAGGAATAAACCTAACAAAGAAGCAAAGGATCCGTACTCAGAAAACTATAGAACACTCATAAAAGAAATTGAGGAAGACACAAAGAAATGGAAAAGCGTTCCACGCTCATGGATTGGGAGAACAAATATTGTGAAAATGTCTGTGCTGCCTAAAGCAATCTATACATTCAAAGCAATCCCTATCAAAATGCCATCAATCTTTTTCACAGAGCTGAAACAAATAGTCTTAATAGTTGTATGGAACAAGAAAAGCCCAAATAGCCAAAGGAATTTTTAAAAAGAAAACCAAATCTGGTGGCATCACAATTCTGGACTCCAATCTATGTTACAAAGTTATAATCATCAAGACAGTATGGTACTGACACAAAAATAGACATCTATTCAATAGAACAGAATAGAGAACCCAGAAATGGACCCCCAATTTCATGGTCAACGAGTCTTCAACAAAGCAGGAAAGAATATCCAATGGAAAATGGACAGTCTCTTCAACATATGGTGTTGGGATAATTGGACAGCCACATGCAGAAGAATGAAACTGGACCTTTTCCTTACACCACACACAAAAATAGACTCAAAATGGATGAGAGATCCAAATGTCAGACAGGAATTCATCAAAATCCTAGAGGAGAACACAGGCAGCAATGTCTGTGACCTCGGCCACAGCAACTTCTTGCTAGACATGCCTCCAAAGGCAAGGATTGCAAAATGAACTATTGGGACTTCAAGATAAAAAGCTTTTGTACAGCAAAGGAAACAGTAAAAAACAAAACAAAACAAAACAAAAACCCAAAGACAACTGATAGAATGGAAAAAGATATTTGCAAATGTCTTATCAAATAAAGGGCTAGTATTCAAAATTTATAAAGAACTTATCAAACTCAACACCCAAAGAACACATAATCCAATCAAGAAATGGCAGAGGACATGAAAAGACATTTCTCCAAAGAAGACCTCCAAATGGGCAACAGACACTTGAAAAAATGCTCAATATCACTTGGCATCAGGGAAATACAAATCAAAGTCACCATGAGATACCACCTCACACCAGTCAGAATAGCTACAATTAACAAGTCAGGAAATGACAGATGTTGGTGAGGATGTGGTGAAAGGGGGAACCCTTCCAACTGTTGGTTGGTGAAAGCTGGTGCAGCCACTCTGGAAAACAGTATGGAAGTTCTTCAAAAAGTTTAAAATAGAGCTACCCTATGACCCAGCAATTGCACTACTGAGTATTTACCCCAAAGATACAAATGTAGTGATCTGAAGGGGCACATGCACCCTGATGTTTATAGCAGCAATGTCCACAATAGCCAAACTATGGAAGGAGCCTAGATATCCATCAACAGATGAATGGATAAAGCAGATGTGGGGTATATATATTATATATATATATATAATATATATATGTATATATTCCATATATATCTCACTGATATATGGAATTTAAGAAACAAAACAGAGGACCATAGGGGAAAGGAGGGAAAAATAAAACAAGATGAAACCAGAGAGAAGAAAAACCAGAAGACACTCTTAATCATAGGAAACAAACTAAGGGTTGCTGGAGGGGAGAGGAGTGGAAGGATGGGGTAACTGCATTAAGGAGTACATGTGATGTAATGAGCACTGGGTACTGTATTAGACTGTGATGAATCATAGACCTGTACCTCTGAAACCAGTAATACATTATATGTTAATTTTTTTTAAAAGATGTGTTTTACACACACACACACACACACACACACACACACACACAGAGGAATATTATGCAATCATAAAAAAGGATGAGATCTTGCCATTTGTGACAACATAAATAGACCTAGAGGGCATCTATACTATGTGAAAAAAGCAGACTGAGAAAGACTAATACTATATGATTTCACTTGTAAGTGATATCTTAAAAAGTAAATAAATAAACAAAAAGCATAATCAGAATGATAAATACAGAGAACAAACTGATGGTTACCTCAGAATGGGAGGTTGTGCAAAATGAGTGAAGGGGAGTGGAGATACAGTCTTCTAGTTATAAAGTAAATAAGTCATAGGAACAAAAGGTATAGCATAAGCAACATAGTCAATGATATAATAGCAATGTTTGGGCTCAGATGGCAGCTATACTTATGATGAACATAGCATAATGTATAAACTCATCAAATCACTATGTTGTACATCTGAAACTAAGATAAAATTGTGTGTCAACTATACTGAGAAAAAAAAAAAGAGAGAGAGTTCCTGGGCAGGGGGGCCGTGACCCTGGAACAGAGGATAACCATCTAACTTTTTAATTGAATCTCCATAATAAGTTAAATTAAAAATATTGTTCCTATCAGAAAGATTTAGAATGGATATTAAACTGTGGTTTTAAAGACCTTTTCCAAATAAAATTTTTGCAAAGTGAACAACTGAAAAGATTATTTTGCTGTTTAACAAACCACTTTTTTAAGGCGAATCTAAAAATTCTACCATCCCAATCTATTTGCTAATTTTTTTTTTAAGAGTAATCTGTCTTTCAAAGGCACAGCAGAATGGGAATCATAAGAAGGCGTATACAAATGTCCAAGCGAGAGTTCCCTGGACTCATGGACTCCATCTAGTGACAGAATAACATAAACATAATAACCACACTCAGCAAAACCCACAAGTTGAGGGTTTCACTTCATGCGCCCACATTTAAAAAAAAAAAAAAGTCAACTTTGTTTTCTTCCCTTTAAAAATATAAATACAATTGACAAACTAGACTATTATCTCAAACTCTTTGAAAATATGGGGTATCTTGAGTGGTTTGGTATCCCACCCCCAAATCTCCCAAGTGCTGGGTGCCTTGCCCTTGTTAAATATCACAATAATGAGGCTAACGTTCCAAAATGTTTCAGGTTTCCTTTCCTACTGCCACATCTTCCTTCAGGCATTTTTAATATAACACATATGTCCTGAACACATTATCCTTTTAACTAGTATGACTTTGCTTCTGTAGCTCTTCTACCCTCAGCCCTCCATCCACTGAATTATAGATACCTCTCCCTCCATAAAGCACTCACTTCAGCTAGAAACATTTTACCCACTATTTGTTTTCAGGACTCAAAGTAAGCAAGATATTACATAAGACTTGGTGGAGAATTTAATTTTAAAAGAAGATCTAGAATCTAGGTATATACTAGACATGTGCTAAAGTCTATAATGCAAACTCAAACATTACCTGGCCATATAGATATGTTAAAAACACATTATATTCAGAAAACAGATAAATTAAGATAAGAGTAATACTAGAAGTTTGCATGGATGAAAAATAATTTTAGAAGCACTGAGGTGTAGTGGGAAAAGCATCAATTAGAATTATTAGAATGGTAATATTAGCCAACATGTTAACCAACAATAAGCATTTAGTAGGTTCTCTAGGCATTAGCTAAAGAGTTTATGTGTTATCTCAATTATTCTTTAGAACAACCATATGAGACAGATACCGTATCTCCATTTTACAGCTGGGAGTAGAGAACCTTAAAGAGATTGAGTAATTTGCTCAAAGTCATATAATTAGCGAGTAGTGAAACCGAATCAGGCAAGCTAACTCTAGAACTTGTTCTCTTAACTACTGCGCCACACTACATGAGTACTTGCTCTACTCTGCCACTTAAAAACCTGGTAACCTTAAGTAAACCTAAGTTTTTCTGAGCCTTGGACCCCTTATATAAAACAGAGATAATATCACCTGTTCTGCCAAATTAAAAAGATCCGTCAGGAGGAACCTGAGAGAGGATATCTATGCATACTTTAAAAACGAAAAACACTTTTAATGTATTATTATTTAGTTTTACAAGAAGTTACAGGTAATAATATATTACATAAACAGACACTTACATGTGTGTTTAACATTGATTTTCAAAAAGAAAGAATGCAAAGATAGAACAAAAACTAACTGAAATGCTGGCATGTAGGAGGCAAGTTAGAAGTGGGGAAGAAATAGGCAAAGAAGCTAGATTTCTGAGAATGGACCTTGCCTTATGGTTTTGACTTTGAAACCACATAATTACTTTGCATAATTTTAAAACAAATGTAGTATTTTAAAAAGTAATCCCTAAAACTTAAAAGCAAATGAAAACAAATGAACCCCACCTCAGCCGCAGCAACATCTTCCTAGGAACATCGCCAAAGGCAATGGAAGCAAGGGCAAAAATGAACTATTGGGATTTCATCAAGATCAAAAGCTTTTGCACAGCAAAGGAAACAGTCAACAAAACCAAAAGACAACTGACAGAATGGGAGAAGATATTTGCAAACGACATATCAGATAAAGGGCTAGTGTCCAAA